>BPLR01020857.1:0-39794 GCA_021605095.1 Caerostris extrusa
TTATTGGTGACTTGATGGAGTGCCTTGGTCGCGCAACGACCACACCTCCCACTTGGCGAATGGTGAACAGTGACTGGTTGTCGAGCCCTTTTTGCCAATTGTAAGAAAAATTAAATAAATCAGAGAAGGAATAATAATTTCTAACATCAGGGGCTCCAACAAAAACATTACAATTAAGACAGAAAGTCAAAGTTACAAGAAAGTAAAAAAAAAAAAATCATCCATAAGCAAAAATATTAAAAATTAAAGGAATAAGCACTGATGATAAATCCAATAACAAAGTAATGCAATAAAAAGAAAATATTAACGAGGCTTCAGCGAAATCAAAATCTCAGAAGGAGGGGAATTATTTGTTAATGTTAAGAGTATAGCGAGGTCTTTTGCGATTTCTGGGTAGAGTGACGTCATAGTCGTATATTTTTAAATCATTTAGAACAGGGTTAATGGATCGGAAACGGAGTCATAAAAGTTTTTGCAAGGACAGTTTTCTCGACGAATGCGCGGAAACTAGAATATCAAGAGAGTGACGAATATCATTATTTCTGAAATACCAGGGTGCATCAGAGATCATACGAATAATTTTATTTTGAGTCTTTCGAGCACGAAAGTTGCTATTGGCTGTAGAACCCCAAACTGGACTCACATATGCAATGACAGGTCTAAAGATAAGAAAGGTAGATTAATTTTTTTTTAGTTCAATTGTTAGTGAGGAATTTCTACAAATTACGGAGAGAAGAGTTTTCTTAATTGATTATTGAATTTAGTGCTTAGATAATTAATATGCGATTTATATGTTAATTTGCTGTCAAGTATTATGCCAAGGTATTTAGTTTCTTTGGACCAGGAAATGTTAGCATTATAAATAGTTACGTTAGGGGGTTAGTTAATTTTCCTGGTGAATAGCACTGCTTCAGTTTTCGCGACATTAAGTTTTATTTTCAGTTAATGAGCCAATTTTCAAGCGTGTGTATGTAGTTTTGTAAGTTTTTCTGATTATGTTTATGTTTCGCCCCTGTGTGATAATAGCAGTATCGTCCGCGTAAAGTGTTAATTTAATTTTTGTGATCTTGTGGGATGTCGTTGGTGTATATGTTAAACAAAAATGGTCCCAAGATCGAGCCCTGAGGAACACCGGCAAGGATATGACAGTTTTTACAATCAGTGTTATCTACAGAAACAACAAAATTTCTGTTTTGTAAGATAATTGTGTATGGTACGGATTAAGTAGGTAGGATATTGATATTTTATCATTTTATATATTAAACCATAGATCAAACACGATCGAACGCCCAGCGACATCCAGGAAAACTACTGCAGTGTCGAGTTTCCATGAAAACCCTTCTGAAATATTTTCTGTGAGATTATAAAGTTGATGCGTAGTTGACAAGTTTTGGTAAACCCGAATTGCTGCGAAATTAAAATGTTAAGTTTATCAGATTCTTCATTTAGGATGTTACTGTTGCGCATTCAATTGGTTTTGCTAAGCAGGAGAGTAGAGATCAGTCTGGCAGCTGTTAGGAGAGGTTGGATCTTTGCCGGGTTTAAAGTTGGAAGAATGCGAGCAGTCTTCCAATTCTTAGAAAGGTGATTAGTAGAAAGGATAGCATCGGTTATTTTTGCAAATTTGTAAGAACTATTTTAAAAGGAATATTTTTGAGCATTTTGTTAGTAATACGATCTAAGCCAGGGGTTTTACCGATTTTAAGATTAGTGATGCAGTTTATTATGAAGGAAGCTTTAGTGTTGGGAAAATCATCGTTATTGTGAGGTTGGGCGAAAAAGGGAAGTAATGGTGTTTTCTACTTCAGTTACAATGTTAGTGTTGTTAGTTTCATTTTCTTTTAAATTGATCCTGTAAAGTCGTAGCGTAAAACTTCAGCTTTTATCGGTGGCTGTTGTAACAGTGGATTGCGAAGTTTGGAAAGTTATTGTAGTCCTTTTTCCCTAAAGTTTTTGAAATTCCACATGGATCCATCTTCAACATTGACGGTTTGCAGTTTGCGATCCCAACAGTCATTTTTATATGTGGCGGTAATTGCTCTACGTAAAGATATTTTGATGATGATTATATTGATTTTTACTATGAGGATCGCGATAAATTTGCCAGTATTTTACGAGCGTTATTACGGTTAGTGATAGTATTTTAATTGGAGGGTAAATAGGTACGGTTATTAGTAGTAATAGGCTTAGAATATGGGCAGAAGTATATGGGCAGTAATAGGCTTAGCATTATGGGCAGAAAGGATTTTATCAGTTAATTCAGAGATAGCATGTTCAATATCAGAGGATTAGTTAATGGGATGGGAGAAAGATGAAATTAGCATCAAGAATATCCGAGAATTTAGATCAGCAAGTGGTGACACTAGAACTAATGTTAAAATTTAGATAATTAAACTTTATAATCAATAACAACTGGGTTATGGTCTGAGAAGCTCATCAGTGAGGAAATAGAATGAGTGAAGTGAAAATTGTTAGTTACTACAAAATCAATGATAGATGTGTGTTAGTTCCAATTCTAGTAGGGGTGTTAGGTGCAATGATTTCAACATTAAAGTTAGAAGCATAGTTATAAAAGAGCATTGCCAGTACTATTTTTATTGTGACATCCCCATGCAGTATGATGCGCGTTAAAGTCGCCAGCCAGAATGACGCTATTGTTAAGTGAAAAGAGTGTTAAGATCAGTATTAAGGTTAGTAGTAGCAATGCCGTTGGGAACATAAAGCAAGAATCTATTGTGAGGGGAAGATGAGGAAAATTGAGAGAGACTATTGTGGATTTGATCCCGATGAGTTGAGGAAGTAGGAAATAACGAAGTGAGGCAAAGAGTTTTTAATAAATATACCAGTGCCGCCAGAAACAGGATTTTGTGGACCATCATTGCGGTAAAAAGTGTGCCCCATTAAGTATGGTGTCTGTGTGTGCTTAAAGGTGTGTTTCCTGAAGCAGTACTAAGTCTGGATTATAGTTATTAACAAAAGCAGTGAAGTCAAACATTTTAGTCCATAAACCACAAGAATTCAATGGCAAATGCGGAGTCAGAAATCAACTGAGTCATTACGGAGCATTGGTGGGGTTTGAATGCCAGGCCATTAATGAATACCTGGAGCTTGTCGGCTTTATTGTTGGCGTTACTTAAGTGATGGAGAAATCCATCCATGTCATTTAAACTGGTGAATAAAGAAATGAATTCCTTCATTATGAGGGAGAGATTTTTGAATAAATTGGGCGTGGTTTTGTAAGCTCAATAGTGGTCCCAGTTGATTTTGGGTGACATCAGTAAAATTAGAGTTAGTATTGATTGGTTGTGGAGTAATATTCTTAGCAGCCGCGGCATGGAGAGAATTAGGTGTGACCTGTCGTGCAGGGGTGAATTTTGGAATGGTAGCGTATTTGGTGGAATTAATCTTGGGAAATTTCGCACATCCCGCCAGGCAGCAATGTGTCCTGACTCACCACAGTTGATGCATTTTGGGTATTTCAGTTTTTCTTGAAGTTGACAGTCCTTATGAGAATGTTCCTCTCATCTAGCTTTAAAACCACAATTACTCGAACTGTGATGAAAAAGTTACATTTGTAACATTGTACTTAGGGTGAGAGGACGTTTGTTATACTTTTCAACAACAATGGATAGATAGAGTAATTTGGTGAGCTGAAAAGATTTCATTATTTTTATTTGACCGAGCGAAAGTAACCTGAAAAATTGGTAGGGGTTGTTTATCCTTAGCCCAGTTAATTGTACTACTTTTTCTACGATGAAATCTTTTCAGCAAGCGCTTCCTTAATTTCCTCAGTGGGGGTGTTCTTTGGAAGGCCTTTAATAACCGCTTTGAGGGTCGAAGAAATTTTGGCGTTATTACGAAATACTCAATTTCATGCTGATTAAGATAACGAGTAATTTCCCTATGTTGATCTTCATTGTTGGGAACATTTTCAACATCTCCCCTGCTAATTTAACATTCACATTACCATCAAATTCTTGATCGAAACGTTTAAGCATTTCGTTTAAGTTTGATTTCGGCTTAACCATAATAGGAGGCATTTTTCTCACAATTTGGACGGGTTCTTCAACTTCAACATTATCATCAGTGCTCAAGGTATCAAATTTGTTAGCAGTCTTAACAGAATTTTGAGTGCTAGGGATGAAGCTTTGCTTGCTTTTGCAATACGTTTTATTGGGAGTTTAAACTCTTGGGCTGCATTAGTTTTATCATTTTGATTGGTTAGTTCGTTAACAGGTCTTTTGGATTTTTAACATTACTATGATGAATATTACAATTGGCAAGAGGACAAGAACTCGACTCACCCATTCCGCCAACAGTTGGCGCTTTTGCATCAGATTAGCGTTCATCTGATCATAATCCCTTTTTGAAGGTCAGAGTTCTTGGTTGTGGCAATAATATCGTCCAGAATCTTCATTTCCTTCTTTGCAGTAACTAACTGCCGACACGTATCCTCTGGGGAAGTTGTCTTTGGCACATTCGCTTCAGCTCCCAGCAATGGTACTCCCCTCGGGGAATAACAACCGTCGGTCACTTCCATCTGCATCATGCTTGCAACACCAGCAAAAATACTCATCACATCATATACAATGAAAATAGTTCAACTAAAGTCACAAGATTGTAAGTATCAAGGCAAAATTCAATCAAGAAATAATATATACTTCGAAGAACCTCAAAGGATCCAAGACCAAATATCAACTTTCAACTCAAATCTTCTCAAAAAACATTTTTAAAAATAAAATTTCTCTTAGTGATAAAATTTGGCGATAAAGCAATACTTTTTGTCATAAAAGCAATTTAAAAATAAAATTTGGCTTAATGAAAATTTGGCGATAAAAACAAATTAAAATAAATAAATAATAAAATTTTGGCAGGATGGTGATAATATTTGTAATTAAAGCAATAAAATTTGGTGTAAAAGCAATTTCAGGATTAAATCTAACGTGATAGCTTTTTTTGGCTACTAATGTTGACATTTTTTTTTTACTTTCTAATGCAGCTGGTACTTAGACAGCTTGGTCTTGGATGCCTTAAGGCAAGCTCTGCAAAGACGTTACTCACTTTGCATTACCCAGGGGCGCGTGTAACTTGAAGATAAGCCACGGAGTAACAATGTCCCCGCAACGCGGTAAGATCCCATTGACCGGGACCTACGGCCAAAGTGGATTCCGAACCACTACAAACATCCATGGCACCGCCGAGACTCGAACCCGAAACCTGTGGTATCGAGCGCCAGAGCGCTAGCCACTCGGCCATTCAGACCCCTAATGTTGACATAATAACGATGAATTTTGGTGAAGTAGCGTTTTACAAAATTACCGAACTTCGGCAGTCATTTGGTTTGTTTACTTGGCTACATGACATTCTAGCGATATATTTTTGGCGTAATATCGTTTTACCGCGAAAACTAATTGCTGCATTTATTATTATTAAGTTTAGTTGATGACTTAGTATCCCTGCCGATGCATTTGGCAGAAGGGTACAGGATTCTAGATTTTTATCTAAAAATTAATATATAGCTATGTTTGCAATTTTTTATTAAATGACAGTGAAAATAAGTGCTTTTAAAATTTCCTTCAGATAAAATTAAAAACTAATGTAACAGTGGAATATTAATAGGCGAATATGTATTAAGCAATGTGGTATTTAGTTCTTTTGAATTTTGCAGGTTGAAAAAGTCTACTGTAACGTTTTAATAACAATTTTATGGAAAGGATTATTTTAACCGGTTCCAATGCTGTGAAAGGACCGATGCACAATGGAGTAAAAAGCACCCTATTTCTGATCAACAAAACATCGATTTTAAATCCATTCTTTCTGAAAATTGTATCGCTAGAATTTTTAGGATGAAAAATTCAATTTTAATAGTTTCAAAGGTAAGAAATATAAGAATATAAGAGAAATAATTTTAAACCTTAAAAAAAAGAAACGCAGATGGAATTTTCGAAAAAAAATGAGACAATTTTAAATCACTAATAATTTAATTTAATAAAATAAGATTATATAATATCCAACAGCTTCAAAGAACGGACCTGGAGGATTCGAATTTATAACTATTTCTAGCAAATTCTTCTGTACCGAAAAGCTGCATTGATTACTAACTTACAAACTCCTTTTGACGAACATACATGCGGCTTCATAAATTTATCGATTTTCGTGAGTGTCTAGCGAGAAAACTGTTCCTCCATTAGAACTCTAAGAGATGCAAACATATATTATAAGGGATGCAAATATTTATAGCATTTAAAAAACATATAAAAGTATTTAAACTCTTTTTTCAATTTTTTCCATCTTTTAAGCCTTCCACCTCACTGTGCGAAGTTTCAAACTGTGCAGAACATCAACCAGAGAAAATGTCGTGCCCTTTAAAATCGATTGCGTCGAGGAGGTACGTGTCTTGATTCATGCGAATCGTCGTTTAACACAGTCCGTGAGAGATTGTTGAAGATATAGCCATCAGTTCTGCTCATGTCAAGCAATTTTGACTAAAAATATGTAGCTCGCATTACAGCAAGATTTGTGCCTCCTCATTGACAAGCAAATCGTATCAAAGCTTTTAAGATTTAAATTTGTTCAAATGCGGAACAAAACTTTCTAAAATATCCCATAGCAAGTGATGAAATATGAATTTACGGATATGGTATTGAAAAAAAAAAAAGGAAATCATCACTGTAAATAGAAGCACCAAGGCACAAATGGACACACTACGTACAGAGAAAGAGGGAGAGTGAAAGCACGAATTTGAAGGTAAGTTTGATTGATCATTATTTTGTATCTTTTATTAAGAGAACGCTAAGCGAGGTCAAACGATCAATACGGACTTCGGCGCATTGTTGAAGGTGATGGCCAACTTATGCTTCAACGCTTATTATATTAAAATATTTTTAAACATCTGACACCGTTAGTAAAAATTAATACTGCATCAAAAAAATTGATATGTGTCTTAATAATCTGTATCGACTTTTAAGAAAAAAAAGCCGATACATGTTATTAAGAATTTTGTTTTATTTTGAGGTTGAACTTGATTACCAAACTAAAGAAATATTTAAGTAGGCTTCGAAAAGTTGTGCCATATTGGCCGGCTCTAAAATATTGATTAAAACAATGCTGGCGTCGATAGGTATTTTATGGCTTCTAAAATGAATGGGCAAAAAGCAATAGAGACCAATAAGCAAACCCATTTTACTTTTAGATGAAATTTGAATTGATTAAAAATAATTTTTCAAGAAGTATACCTCTTTCTTTAAGGCATGTATTGTAAATTCATTGAGTTTTACTTTCATGTGGCTTTGTGATTGCTTCAAGTTAAAGCAAAACTTATTTAAAACAAATTTACAATGAAAAATACTTGATTAATTATAATAAAATATAAAATTAAAATTTTTAATTCACTTTATTCATTCTTGACTTATTTTAAGATAAGAAAAATATATCTTTGAAATTCTGCTAGATGGCGCCATGAATTAAATTTTTTAATGAGAATGTGATACTTCTGTAACAAATATTCAATGAGTTCTGTAACTAAAATAATAAAAAATTAAAATTAGTGAAATAATTTATAATAATAAGATATTTATTTTTCCAAGGAAAAAAATCATTATTTTCTTTTATGGTAGCCTTTTTTTTTTAAAAGAAATATCGGAAATGTAGTAAATGTGTCGTCGTTTGTTTGTACAGCTTCAATTGTGTGTGGTCAAAACGAGTTCTAAGTCCACATTTATTTTGACGCTGACAAATACCACAATTAAAATTAAAAAAAATTAACAATATTTAACACACAGCATGCATATTTAAAGAACATTCAATTAGGGATTTAGTGGAGGGATTCTACTTTTTTTTTAGCTCTCAGGAGATTGTTATACAGCGCCAGTTACGCCGTGCGTCCTTTCGCGGGAGAGTCTCATTACCTACTGACGTTTTCTTCTGTTCGACTCTAGGGTGCTCTTGCAGTGCGTAGGAGGAACCACAAATCGGGGTAAGTACACGGAGTGCCTTGGAGCTGGTCGCGCAGCGACCAAACCTCCAACCTGGTAGATGGATTACGTAACGTGAGGTCTTGCCCTTTGCCAGTTATAAAAAATATAGAAAATTTAATAAGAAAAACAATAATGTCAATTAAGTTACTAAAAGCAACAAATATAAAATTTAAAAATGAAACAAAAGGAATTTAATAAAAACAAAAAACAAGAGGAAAAATTAAAAATCTTAGCAAAAACGAGCACAGACGGTGTAACTAAAAATTACGCGAGAAGCGGGAGAGAGAAGATCCAAAGCAACCATCGGTTGTCTGGGAAGAAACTAAATGTGAGCGCATTATTTATTAATATTAAGTACGTATCGTGGGAGTTTGAGGCTGCTGGGAAGAGATATATCATAATCAAAATTTTGAAGATCTTTTAGGACCTGGTTATTGGAATGAGAAACAGAATCATAGAAATTAACAGCAATTTTTTTGTACGTATTCTTAAAAGCTGGGAACAGAAAGCGAATATCTAATCTCTTTATTTCTAAAGAACCAGGGTGAATTCGTAATCATTCTCAAGATCTTGTTTTCAAGCCTTTCCAGAATCAGGAAGTTACTGTTCGCAGTGGAGCCCCATACTGGACTCGCATATGCTATGATAGGTCTGAGATAAGAGAGATAGATTAGTTTTTAAGTTCCGGTGTTAGAGAAGAATTTCTGCAAATTAAAGGATAGAGTTTTCGTAATTGGTTATTGAATTTAGTGCGAAGATATTGGATATGAGAATTATAATTGAGTCTACGATCAAGAATTACTCCAAGGTATTTAGTTTCTGTAGACCAGAAATGTTAGTATTATAAATAGTAATATTAGATGGGTTATAGTTATTTTCCTGGTGAATAGAACTGCTTCAGTTTTCGCGACATTAAGTTTAATTTTCCAATTATTAAGCCATATTTCTAACTGATTGATGTAATTTTGTTAGTTTTTCTGAATAATGTTGAAGTTTCTCCCCTGTGTAATTATAGCAGTGTCATCCGCGTAGAGTGTTAATTTAATCTTGTGATTCTGTGGAATATCATTGGTGTAAATGTTATATAAAAAGGGTCCTAAGATCGAGCCCTGGGGAACACCGGCTAGTATTTTGCAGTTTCTTGAGTCGATATTATTTACAGAAACAACGAAATTTCGACCTGTGAGATAGTTATAAATAGTACGAATTAAAAAAAGAAGGATACTGAAATTTAATCATCTTGAAAATTAGTCCGTTGATCCAAACTCGATCGAAGGCTTTTGCCACATCTAGAAAGATTGCTGCTGTATCAATTTTCCAGGAAAACCCTTCTGAGATAGTTTCGGAAATGTTATAAAGTTGATGCGTAGTGGATAAATTTTTTGTAAAACCAAATTGCTGAGAGATTAGTATATTAAGTTTGTTAGATGCTTCATTAAGGATATCAGAGAGAACTCGTTCGATTAGTTTGCTGAGGGAGGAAAGAATGAAATGGGTCGATAGCTATTAGGAGAGGAAAGGATTTAGGATCGGAAGAATGCTTGGGCAGTCTTCCAACTCTTAGAAAGTGGTTAGTTAAAAGGATAGCATCAGTAATTTTACAGATTTGAAGAATAATTTTAAAGGGAATATTTTTAGCATTTTATTGGTTATGCAGTCAATACCAGGGTTTTACTAATTTTAAGATTAGAGATGCAATTAATAATAACGGATGCTTTGGTAGGAGGAATGTTTTCATTATCATTAGGCTGAGCAAGGAAAGAAGAGATAGTGTTTTCGACTTCAATTACAGTGTTAGGATTGTTAGTTTCGTTTTCTGGAATTGTGCTTGTAGAGTAGTGGCGAGGACCTCAGCTTTGTCTGTATTAGTAGTAACAGCAGAGTTAGGAGTGCGGAGTGAGGTAATTCTAGTTCTTTTTTTTTTCTAATATTATTGCAAAGGTTCCAAATTGATCCATCTTCAACATTAACAGTTTGAAGTTTCCTATTCCAGCAGTCGTTTTTGTAGTTTAAAATTGCTCGTCTAAGTAAGTTCTGGTGATGGTTATACTGATTCTTGCTGTGGGGGTCACGATATATTTGCCAAATTTTCCTAGCGTTATTACGGTTAGTAATTAGCGGTTTAATGTAAGGGGGTAGGTAAGTGCGGTTGTTAGTAGTAAGAGGTTTAGAAGCAGCTTTATGTGCAGAGAGAATACTACTAGTTAATTCAAAGATTGTAGTTTCTATATCATTAGGATTAGTTAGAGGGGTGGGTGAATAATTTAAATTAGATTCCAGAGTAGTAGAGAATTTAGACCAGTTAGTAGTAATATTAGAGTTGATATTAAAATTAACATAGTTAAATTTATAGTCAATAAGGACAGGGTTATGATCTGAGGAGAGTTCATCTAGAGAAGAAATTGAGTGATTAAAGTGGAAGTTGTTAGTAACTACAAGGTCGATAATAGAAGTAGAGGAACCACGATTACAGAAACTCTTTAATACTTTATGTCTTTTTATTAATTATATTTTTTAATTTTATTATAATGCAATTAATTTTCTTACTTTGTGATGCGTTTAAAAAATAATAAATAATCTGGGGGTGTTCACATCTTGGAAAGGATTCAATATAAAAATTTATAAATTAAATATAAAACGTACTGTACTGTCACAATCTATATTTATCACGTTTTAGTGTGTTTATAATTTCGATTGATTTATAATTAATTTTATTATAATTTTTTTTTTTTTTAATAATTTTTTTTAATTTTCTTATTTTAGATAGTTATATTGATGTATAATTCATTCTTATGAGTTGGTATTTTAATTGAAGGCTTTATTAATATTTATAATACAATATTTCTGGCGCTGGGTACAACAGGTTTCGGGTTCGAGTCCGGCGGTGCCATGGATATTTGTAGTGGTTCGAATCCACTTTAAACTGTAGGTCCCAATCTAACATGGCTGTAGAGCGTTGGGTGTAGGGCTGACAGGTCTACGCCGTCTTAAGAAAAGAAGACATCTTATGTTTCGAAATCTGCCAGTAGGCTCATCATGGGCCTGTTGCGCCAATCATGATGATGATGAATACAATATTAACAACAACAAAAAAGATTGCATCCACACCAATATCTCAAACACTGTGCTATTTACCATTTAAAAATTAATAATGAAAAATCAAATTAACTTTTAGAAATTAGAATTTACGTTTACGTTTAATTAAATTGCGATCAATAAAAAGTTAGTGTATAGAATAATATGAAGTCAGAATGTTCTACACTGAATTTAAGTACTGATGCTCCAAATCAGAGATCTACAAACTACAGCCACCCAACACATGAGTTCTACCCACAACAAATGCCCAAGTAATTTAATGTGTTTTTTATTGAAGTACAACAATACAATAACGTAGTTTGCAGGTTGGATTGTAAATGAGAGACCAGATTGTAAATGGGTGTGGTTGGATTGAGATATTTGAGGCACAGATTGGTGCTCTCGCAACTTTTTTTGCACACACACAAACACCACACACATACAATTAGAGACATACATAGTTTAACACATTTAAAGACTTATAATTATAGATTCGTGGAAGGATTCCACTTCTAATCAGAAAACCCGTTACTCAGATAACCACAGGATGAGCGAGTACTTCCAGTCCGGGTGAGAGTCTGTAGGACAACTAACATTTTCTCTTTAAGGCCACAGGGGGTGCACTGGTCAATGAGTAGGAGCAAGCCCGATTACATCACTCATTTTTTTATATCTTATATTAGTAAAGAGAAATACAGTCACTGACATACTTTTACCAGAACTGATAAAACTGAGCATAGTAATAGTAATTAATAAGATTTATAATGTTGTGTTTTCCACTGAAAATTGTTTGCAACTATACATACATTTTTAAATGATTGCTAGCTTGCAGAAAAACATTGTTGGCTGCTGGCATCATCTGCAATCACTTCATTCAGAACGAGGAGATTCGAGGCTAATTGTTACCAATGTGTATACATATCTCACATTGACAGTCAAGTTTGTAAGCTATTGGAAATTTATTCAGAAAATTTACAGGATTAGTTTTTTATGTTATCTTATAGTATGCATTCACTTAAGTTTGTATAACTTAATTCTTCGGTCGGAACGTTCGTGATATGCATTTCAAAATGTCGTTTTGAAAAACCCATTTTTATTGGTCGATCATTACTTTATGCGGAATTGATAGCATTGCCACATTGTCCTCCCCCATAGGTTCAACGCTCATCGATTTTTTTGTCCTTAAGATGAGTTTCTACCAATTACTCGCACTAGAATTTCACGTCATTGAACGCCTTGCAATCGGAAGCATGATCTATTGCCCACTCAGGCCTCCCAATTCTATTTTAACATTCGGAAAGATGAAAAGCCACTTTTACGTGTGACTGTAGCTAATCTTAAAACAAACGCTTGAATGAACATTAAATTTGAGGAGATATTAGTTTTTAGGTGAAATGTTTGTCATGCAAGTCAATTGAATTTTTAAATATTTATTTGAAAACATGAGTTACATTCAAATGACAAAAACAAATAGCTTCGAATATATGTCCTTTGAATAAATTTCTAAGAGCTTGCAAATTTGTTAAGTCCATTGAGACATCTTCTATTGAGGTTCTCACGTTGTTTAAAAACATGAAATTCTTTACATTTGATCAAATATTTTTTTAAAAATTCCTTACTGATACTCGGTCATATCTACAATTGGTATTTTAGAATTATCTTCTCAGGTGCAAACTGATTGTTGGTTATCTAATGCATTGCGTTCAATCAGGATCTGGAGAGTATGGACAACAAACAATCTTTTTCAAAGTAAGGGATTAGGACTCTTTGTACTCTTATCATGTATTTTATCTTAAGCAAAAATGGGTATCTTATCTTAAATAAAATAGGATCCTTGGGAAGGTATTATTTTTGTACCTTATCTTGATAAAATAGTTTATCCCCCACATCATTTACTATCCGAAAAGTTAATGTTAAGAATGAAGTCTCTTTGGGCAACACATAACTGAGACTGAATGTCGCGACAAATAAATATCAAAGATTGTAAACAAGATCTAAAAAAAAAAGAGTAAAGATCAAAATAAACAATTACTTCCTACACGACACCGAAATAAGAGCTTTTACCCATAAAAGTCCTGTCCTCATGAAACGCCAGTGAGCTATTCGTGGAATTCATGAGTATTACATGCGCACCGATTTTACACACACACAAAATTATTTCCATTTTCGTTTCTTTAAAATATAAGCTCCTTTGAGCTGGATAGCAAAATTATAAATTATTTTAGAATTTTTGCAAGTTTAAAAAAATATTTTCTAAATTGTCAAAAAGACGTTGTCTAAATAATGTAAAAGGGAATCACGTGTTTTAAAGATTTTTTTAATTAATTTAATTTTAATAAAAAATATAATTCATTAAAAATTTAAAAGTTATATAATACATTTTCACCTTTTGAAATGTAAACACAATTTGAATATAAATTCAGCGAAATTATTTGTTTCTTTCTTTTTTGTCCGTTAAAATATATGAAGGAAAATATTCGTTTGAATTTCATATCTTGTGCTTGCACGAACAATTTAAAAACTGTAACCGTGCTTCCTCTTACGTGCTGGCAAGAGGAGCACGGCTTTCAGGAGAAATGTCAGTAGGCCTCGATATTTTCACCTGAGAGAAAGTACTATGCACAATCTGCGCTCCCGCTGAGAAACGTTTAGTTTGTAATCTCTCATCCCGAGACGAAATATATGTAACACAACTCTGAGTATAAATTGGCCTACAGACTCTCACCCGGAGAGGAAGTATATTTTGCTCATCCTGCGCTTAGCTGAGTTTCGGCTTAGAAATGGAATCCTCCCACAAATCTATAATTATACGTCTTTAAATGTGTTATATATTGTACTTTTAATTGTATATATGCGATGTTTGTGTACGTGTAAATAAAACTGTGTTTTTGCAAACCTGTGTCGTAAGTCTCAACCCAGCCACATCCAGTTACAATCCAGCAGCGCGATCTACACACTACTATCCGGCGACCAACGTAGGGCTCGCTCGAACCGGCAACACTGTAGAACTGCTTATAATTGAAATTCAGTAAAAACAATATGCTATTTGCAAATGAAATTTTGATGATGTAATTCTTAAAAGAAAATTTCTTTAAAAGAAACTGAACAATCTGTGAAACTCTCAGGGTAGTAAATGTTAGCTAAATATTTTTTTCTTATGGAAGGTTTATATGAGCATTCATTGAAAAGATTTCATCTTTTTTTTTTCAGATTTTTTCTTCATCAGCAGAATGCGGAATAAATAATTTAGGTTGAATATTTTATGGAATATAATTGTAAAGTTTATTATTCTTGATTTAAAGTAATTTCAGTCAGACAATACAAATTATATGGTTATCCGCTTATAAGATCAGTTATTTAAACTAGTTATACGAAACATGAGATAAAGTACACAGCATAGATAGTCATATTCTTTTTTCTTCATTACAGATTATATGGCTTGATTTAAAAAAATTATTAAAGGTTATATAGGGGTTTTAAAAATTAAATTATCAAGTTACATCTTTCTATTAAAGATCCCATTTCTACTAGGAATTTCACAATTTCCAAAAGTATTGTGTAAAAAGAGTTATTAGCCATACGCAAATACTTCCTTATCTTTCATCGAACAAAGTCCCTAAAATTTGAACCATTTCAAAGAGAGATTACTTTTGTGTCGTTGACTTTCGAAGTGTCCTTTACATCCTAGTTAACAGTTAGAAAAAAGGCAGTCTTGTATATCAGAATATTTTAAATAAGTGTATTAAATATTGATGTATAGCTGGCAAGTTAATCAATTAAAAAAATTGCATTTGTCTTATTGTAGTCTTTAATGGTTCTTAAAAGTTTTATTACATGTTTATGTTTTTTTTTTCTTTGTTAAATGAACACAATTCTAACATAATAAAATTACTTCAAAATTGAATTATGCTTTGTTCCACATATATGGTTACCTATCTGCATGGTTAGATTTTTCTGGATTGGTGGGCTGACCATATAGAAGATACTAATGTAATTTTGAAAATAAGCAAATTTTAGTAATTAAAATTTAGAATAGTTAATTAAATTTAAAATTATTAAAATAAAATATTAAAATTTTATTAATTAAAGAGTTTGCGTGATAATATTGGAAATATATTTAAATATCAAAATACTCACTGCTGCAATTTTAATATCGGAAATCAAATCTGTGATATATTTAGTTAATTTTGATTTTATAGACTTATTTAAAATTTTTTCTTAATTTAAATTTATTTAAGATGTAATTTAATTTTTTTTAATTACAAATGATTACTATTTAAAACATGAATATTTTAAATATGTAATTTAATTTTTTAATATGAAAAACATTTTCATTTTCAAGGAATTTTTCACTTTCTTTGAAACAAGAGCATTACAAATGATTACTATTTATATCTATACATGAGTGATAAGCGATACTGAGTATGTTTATTGTGAGATAAACTATCATAAAAATCTGCGAGGCTTTACGTTACAAAACAAATATTCGAAAGCTAAAAATTGATAAATATAGAAAATACTTTTACTATCTTGATATAAGTTGTCTTTAGACTATTATTATCTGGAATATTCTTATCAACTTTATATTTTTAATATTTCTCCCTCTGTACTATTCTATTAAGAGGGTTGCCATTTTCCTCCTAATTGTTCTGTTTTTATCAATTTTCTAACTAATTATCAATATTTTATTTGTTTATTTTAATTTTGATTTGCTTTTATAGAAGTGACAAAATAGTAGTAATTCTTAATTTTAGTAAATACTTAAGCAATAATAAATATTAATGAATATATGTTAATTATTAAGAGATGGAAATGTTCAATAAGAATCCTTTGTGAACTCCACATGAGTTCAAAAACAAGTAATATAAAAACAAATTTTTAAAGTTAATTCCTTCTTTTTTTTTCACTATATTGCTGAAAGTCCTTTATTCATTTTTTAAGTTTATATGGCGTCATCTATTGGTAGAGATATAAGCACCTTAAATTTAAAAAAAAACTAAAAATTAATTAATTAAATTTATTTATTGAATTAATATTTGAAAAAACTTCATTAACATCAAGTGTCATCCTACAAGTTAAAAAAAAATGCATTTGAGCTTGAGGGGAGGAATAAGAAGTATTGATTGAAAATTTGAACAAGATATATATAGGAGAGTGTGAGCTAATAGAAGGAATTGAATTACGCAATGCGAGGGCGAGACTTGAATTTAATTGAGTTAAATTTGACGAAACTCTGCGGTGATATGCTAAATAACCTTTCCCAGTTTTAAATTAAACGTTGTTAAATATAGCATTAAAATGTAGTATTGTTAAATAATTGTTGAAATCACCTTGCCAAAACCCTTCCCTATCAAAAGAGTAGAAAATAAAGTTGATTCCTAACGCTATCTAGCGCTGATGTAGCGTACCATTGCTCAAAGTAACGGTTAATTTTTCGTCAACTGAGTTGAAGCTAAGGCTCTTCAACGTAATTAAAGTCTAGTATGCATGGTATAAGATTATATTAAATCGACATGCCGAAAAACCCCTCTACAGTGTTTAAAAACGGTGAAATACTATACTGTTGCATAGTACATGAACTCCTCAGATACTTGCGTGCTGATTTAAATTACTGTAATCAGTAACAGACAAAGTTGATCCACCGAAAAGGTGTTCTTATTATTAAATGTCAGCAATCTTAGTCGATTCACAATCGAATGTTAAAAATGACCAATAAGCAAAGTTTGGCGAAAAAAAGAGATACAAGCTAAACATAGATATTAATGAAAAGTTTAAAAAAAATTTATTTTCAAAATTATTACACATAATATATGCAATGATACATAAAAATAAAAACTCCATTCTAATTTTTTTATTTACAAATGTTAGGTATATGGACTCTCGTAGCACAACAAACATATAAACTGTAATTAAGACTGTTCCAAGCATTTGCAGTTTTACACTGTCAACGGTTCTTAATGTAGCATTGATGCGTTTTTTTTAAAGTTAAATGAGTGTTTCCGAAAATGATGGTTTATATAACATCTCTTAAATAATAGCATGAAGGTAAATTATATGGCTTAATATAAAATGATTTTAATAATTATTTGAATTGGAGTAAATCATCAACACTCACACGTGTCATTCTGAATTATGGTGGTTCCTCATTTAAGTAACTATGGACATCCGTAACCAAACAGGTAGAGCTCCTTGTTGAAACATAAAATTCATACTGTCCTCACGCAGTTGTGACATGATGATATTTGCAACATGTCCAGATAATTGTATCTTACCATTTTTTTTTTCGGTGAAAAAAATTACCTATACGTTTTTGTTTAAAAAAATTACTTTTGCTGAATCCTTTTCAAGTGAGATCCTATTTGTGAATTATTTTACATTGTATTATTTCAATTTATTTAACTCCATAAAATTACTAATTTAATATGTTTTTATAAAATATTTCATTTTAAAAAAAGAATGGTTAATCTTCTTTCTTAACTTCTGGTATGGCCCGTACAAAAACCATATTTGCCACCAGGTTGTAAGGTGAAGCTTTGAAGTATGGAAGAGATGAGAAGAAATACCTCCATTTTTGCCAAGGATTTTACCAATGCAGTCCCTCTTACCTAAAATATTACCAAAAATATAATATTAAAGTGAGGATTAATATATTAAGTCTCTTTTAAGTTACTGTATATATAATAATGACATTGATTGCCCAAATTTAAAAAACATTTGCGTGTAATGTAGATCAAGCTGTCTGCAACATCAATCAAATGATAGGGTCTCAAAATGGTAAATAACTATTTAGAATCAGGTTGCATCAAGCAGCAGTTCGTGTCGTGGCAACATGGGAAAAGTAAAAAGATATTTGAATTTGGCAAAGTTTTGGAACCACGATGGGCAGAAAATTAGTTAACAATAATTTTCGAAATTGTAAGTCTTGTCAGCTGTTGATGCTCTGTAATAATTATCATATATAGAAGGCCTGCAAAGAGGTGAAACATTCATTCAAAGACTCGGCATTGGCCAGCTAAGGGCTGTTGATCATCAAAAGAGAATAAAAGCGTTTTACAATTGTTTGTTTACATGTATCATGAAGGTTGTGATTACAAGTGAATTTAATATGCGATGGTTTGATGCTGGGGCATACAATTCATCGTATACTATAGCCGAAATTTAATTCATCATATACTATTTTGGGCATTTCATTATTAGTCATTCATTTGATACGATTTACAATAATGTCGTCATTTACCTTTTTCCTATTAACTGTGATCGATCGTCATAGCTGATGTCAATGAATTTTTATTGACAATGTTTATGAACATCAACCTGACAATCCATGAATTTCAAAGAACTAGGCTAATTTTTGTTGCAAATCATCATGGCATGTTATTAAATTAACAATCTAAGACGGAAAATTTCAGACTGAAGAAATAACAATTCTTGCAAAATTTGTTTGGCAGAAGTGTTATTTTGTTGAATTAAAATAAATAACAATAAAATTATTAAAATATTTTTTTACCCATGCTGAAAGGGATAGGGACCATTGCTTTTTATATTTTCTCCAAGATATCTGTTTGGATCGAATTTCGAAGGATTTGGAAAAAGTTCTGGATCATTGTTGATAGTCCATAAATTTCCTATAATGATGCTTCTTTTGGGAATCCGGTAACCTCGTATTGTTGTTTCTTCTGTAAATGGAAAAATATAAGTTTTATATATCATTATATAAATATAGAGAACTTTTTTTTAAAAACAATGTGCCTACAAAATAAAATCATGAAAAGAAGGTGAAATTACTTTAAAAATGCAGATTGAAATTTTTCAATACATTTTTATAGTTTTCTTTTGATTTTTTTTGTTGATTAAATGTCAATAAATAAAAAAATGGATAAAGCATAATTTATTAATTAACAATGTCGTTTTTAATTTAAAAAATAGTAAATTGATCAATAAAAAAAATGTTAAAGTAGAAGATAGAGATATTTCAAATAATTTTTATAGTTTTTGCAGTCTTGTTGTTTGAAATTCTATATATAAAAAAGAATTAAAGAATATTATAATAAATATAAAATTGTAGCATTGTTGTTTAAAATTAATATTTGACTGTTACAGCAGATTAAAATATTTTTTCATGAAAATAATTATTTTTTTGCAACATTAGACATAAATTTATTTGAAAGTTTTGCAAAGATGGAAAATATTCTTTTTATTGTCATAAGATACGTTTTTTCTGTTCTTTTTCTCCCCTTTGCATTGGGAAACTTTTCCACTAATACATTTGGGAAGGAAAAACCTACCAATGGGTAATTATTTGACTACATTGGCTTCTGATAGGATTTTGAAGGGCAACTGCGCGCATGTGCGAATAGGAAAGATTCTTGTACTTTTATTAGGCAGTCCAATTATCAGTGCAAGACACTTAAAAACAGTTTTTTTACGTGATAACCACCAAATATCTCCTGAATTATACAATTTTGTAAAATAATATAATTTCATAAAATTGCATAATTTATTTTTTCCTAATTTTCTAAAATAAATTAAATTACCAAACCATTTATCACCAACATAAAGGAATTTTGGTTCTGGTAGGATTAATCGTTTAATTTATTTTAGAAAGTCGGTTAAAAATTTTTTTTAAATTAATAATTTTTAAAAATTAATTTGAAATTAAAGGAAAAAAAATTAATTTCTCCATTTTGAAGTCAAACAAAGAGAAACAAGTTAGTAAGCATGGAAAGTGTTTTACATATTTTAATGAGATTTTTTAATTGGAAAATAACACAAAGATGATAATTTTAATTAAAGCTTTTTCGCATATAATTTTATTGCGAAAAAATGAATTGATGAAATATAATTTTTTAATCTACTTTAATCAAATTTACAACATAGAGATCTGAATAAACTAACAAAAAACAGCGAAAAAATAGAGTTAAAATAATAATAACAATGGTAAAATTTATTTTGATGTCAATAAATTTTATTATTGTTATTTTATAATTTTATAACTTTCCCATTTATAATTAGTGTACTTTCAACAACCTCGTCATCCTTCAATTTTCTATGATTATATAAAAAATGTTAGAAAAAGAAGATTTCAAAATAAATTTAAGTATTAAATGCTTTAACATGGCTGAATTGTAAATCATTTTAGTATTGCAAACAATTGATCCATCTACAAAGTATAATATTTTATGTTAAAGACAGACCACATACCAAAGTTACTATAGTGAGCTGTGTTATAGAAAAGCTTGAGCAACCCTATACAGTTCTTTTATAAACGCTTCCAGATAAGGTAATTTGTCCGATCGAGCCAAGAAGGCAAAGCGTTCTTTTCCTATTACAGCGTCCATCTCTTCTTGAACTCTTTTTTTTGTTCTTCTGGGTGCTTGGCAACCTCTGTCAGAAGGCTACAAATAGTGTCACCGACAGAATCCGTTCCTTCCATTGTCATGTTCATAGAAATGGCTAGAAGTCTTTCCACTGAAATATGATCAATAATATTAGTTTTATTATGGAAAAAAATGGTGAAATTTAATGTGTGGTTTTACTAGAGACCTTTAAAAAATACGTGTGCCCGTCAAGGTTTGTAGCCATGTGTTTAGCACAAGCTGGTTGAAATCCATACTTATATGCATCTTGAACATGAGTACAAGCGTATTTGTTAGTCTCTGAAATCTTAGATACCCATATGTATCAGTATATTTAGCAAACAAAAATTTAAATCTGTCTACTGGACTTCTTAAATACAGGGCGCTTGTACTTGTCAAATGCATGTATTCATGTTTTATCTTAAACACTTGCTCACATGTGTTACTGAATTCAAACACTCTAATAAGTAAATTTTTTATGCATTACTTATTTTTAAATTTTTATGTATTTTTATACATGAGCAGGGTAAGATGATTCCTTATGGGTTGTTAGAATATCATATTTGTAGTTTCTCTTCCAAGTTTGTCAGTATCGAATTGTTAGGCTGATTTTGTTAAAATTTCGGGGAAGGATACCAATGGTACACGATATGCTTTAACTCGTGCATACTCGTGCATGTAATCAAGACTTTTACTTGCTTCTTCTTTTGTTTCATTGGGACAAAACACAGTAATAAAAAGTAATACTATTAAAAATTCAACCCAGTTTTATAGATTTCATGATCGTGTACATAAGGTGATTTCTGCAAACATGGTAGAGACATTTGGATACCCGCTTCCTCGCATAACAATAGATTAATCCATGTGCCCCATGTCTATGTATGAGGACTTTATATTGGAAATACGTGCACAAGAAGGCTATTGTGCTAGCTAAATTGCGATAGTAATCGAGATTGCGATTGGCAAAAAGACAGTTTACAGACCAATAAATAATTTCAAAGCGATCAAAAATTACGACTGTAAAAAGCCAAAAGATTATCATAAATGTAGATGAAAGTGTATAGACGATCCCATAATTTTGCTGGCAGAGAAGTTACCTAGGAAATCAGCCAAAGCAATCAAGCCTAAAAACAATGCCTAGCCAAATGACGGTATAGAGGTGCCAATTCAAGGTCCTATAATATTTTCAGACCAAGTTTTTTTTACATTTTTTTATGCATATGATAAAAACACTGCATTATTCCCACAGAGAAGAATGCTGCAAAACTCATGGTTTGGGTACCTGTTTATGCTAAAGTAAAACGTGGATTGTAGTTCATGCCTGAATCAACGGAACTTTCTATCTCGATGTGTTTCCACTGTTTGTAGGGGTCGACCAGTACACCCACTTCCAGTATGATTATATTCCATACCACTATACAAAATCTGTCAAGATATGGCTTGATAAGAAGGGTACTATATTATTGGAAATTCACAGAAATGAATTATTTTTATTATACAAATACGCAGTTGAATGGGAAATATTCTTGTATAATTATAAATGACACTTTATTATGGTTAATTAGCCATTCTGGTCACTTTCAAATATATATCTATTATATATATATATATATATATATATATCTGTGTGTTCATTGTTTTATATATTTTTTGGGGGGTTGTGTATGAGTATGTTTATAGATTATTTGTATGTGAGGATATTACTTTGCAGGTGTTATTTGCAATACTATATAAAAAATATTATTAAACTAATTTAATTATTAATAAATGAATGAAAATTACATTGTTTAATATACATATACATAGTACATTGTATTATTATATTTTAGATAACAGATTATTTATTTTGCACATATGATGCAATACTATGATATGGTTCAAACATTTAATCTAAAAAAGAGATTGTTAACATTAGTCATCAATGTGAAAAGTTTGATAAGACACAGTAAGAAAGCACTCATTGAACGTCAATGAACACTTTCTTAAACTTAGTCATTTTATATCAATTCAAGAATGAATTGATATAAAATGACTGATTCTTGCTGTTAAATTTTTCATTCAAATCTAAGCCTATTTTATTTTAAGTTCGAATACTACTAATAATAAACAAGGTTATGAGGCAAAAGGTTATGCTAGAAAGGTAATAAGATTTTGAGATCGCATTGCCTAATGAGAAATGCGTAAAAAGAATTTTTGACTATTCAATTCTGAATTTAAAACATCTTTATTAATACAGCAATAATGGATGCTATGTAACAATAAACTTTAAAACTTTCATACTAATGACATAATTATGTTATAAAAAATAAATATACCGTAAATACCCTTATTTCACTGGCACTAGAAAATATCTAATTTTGACAGTTTTTATTTCATTTTTAAAATTGATGTATGATTTCTTTCTAAACTATTAATTCTTTTAAAGCCAAACAAAATTAATTTAAGCCTATATTACAAATTTAATTAAGGCACTATTACACTTTCAATATACGCAGAAGTTTTAGTCTGATCTCATGAAATTTTTATAAAATCTAACATGTTTAAGAGGAGTGAAAAATCTTACTGGTAAAAGAGCTTTTTTCAAGTTCTCCTTTTCTTCGAGGTTCTTTATTTCATTCAAGTAGCTGTCGACATAATCTCGCAAATTGTTCGGATCGAAAGTACGAACATGTTCATCTATGATATCCGACGCAATTTTTTTCATAAATGCTCTGTCTTCTCGGACATCAGAACCCCAAGGAAGAAGCCATAATCTTTAATGAAAGAGAATATTAATTTAAGATATAGATATCTTGTTTGTGTTGTCGTCTATTTACTATTTAGTCTCCACCCAAACAGGTTTATTTAATACAGACCTATAAACAGCCCTTTCTTAAATGTTTGTAATATATATTTAATATTTGGCAATATTTGCAATATTCGCAATATTTAAAATTTTGAAATCTTTGACTAATATTGTTGAAAATGTCTAACTTTTTATGGTTTAGTAAGATTAGAAATCGAGGAAATAGAAAATTACTGGTTAATAGTTCGCTCTCTAAGTTCACTGCTTTTGTAATAAATTCGGTGTCGATTGAAGCAGTTAGACAGCAGTTTCTCTTTGGCAAATAATCAGTAGTTGTTGCTGACCTTACGTTTCCCATTGTTATTGGAAACACAGTCTGCCCACGAAACATGTTTGGGAGGCTCATGATATAAAGAAAAGAAGTATGTATTGCAACAAAATAAATATTGTTGAAAAACAATTTTCAGTATTCCCCCAAAAATTAAATTTTTCTGTACATCCCTCATTTTAATATGATGATTTCTTGTATTCCCTTAAGAGTTCATATTTCGTTAAATAATGTTTTTAAACAGTAAACATAAAAGATGTTACATAGGTTTTCGATGGCGATTTGTAGGAGAATTACTGAAAATTTGGTTTATAACGAAGAAAATCTGGAACACTTTCCATCAAAAAGAATCTAAAAACATGACACACAATCATAACTGTCATCTACTTATTTCGAATCAGTGATTGCAGTTACACCAGTAGTAATTTAATAAACTCGTATAACAACTACTATTACATTTATAAATTTTTCTAAAATTCTAACGAAATTTTTTTAAAAACGGTCTAAACGTTAAATACGTAAAAAAAAAAAAAAAAAAAAAAAAAATAATCTCCTAATAATAATAATAATAATAATAATTACTGCTTGGATAGGATAAAAAGTAATTAAAATTAAGTTTTTTGTAGCTTATCTTAAATAATGTCTTTTTGCGATGCCTTTTAGTACAAGGTCAAAATTGAATTTGTCAATCACAAATTTAGAGAGAACACCAAAAATCAGCAGAAAGCTGTTCTTTATTTCTAATAAGAAACGCAATATATTTCTGGATTTATGGAATCTACAAAAGGAAAGTTTTAGTGAGGGATGCATAGAAATCGAGATGAAATCTTTTGGCACGATTATAGTCTTCGAAAAATATTCAATAAAAAAAAAGATGCTCATTGAGAGAAATGGACAATCTTGCCTCAAAAGCCATTGGATTAGTATTTAGTACGGAGAAAAATATTACATTTAAAAAAGTAATATTCTTTACTAAGGGGCATTGGTTTGTTCTCCCTCAATGTAGACAAGCACTAGTACCTACGCTATTCTTTGGCTAAATTTTTTTTATTCTATACTGCCTGTATTATGTTTCTTTCTCTATTCTTTGTGCTTTTTTTTCATCTTTTAAATACAAATTTCTATTCATGCATTCTGAATTTCATATCTCCCAGCTGCGTAATATGCGTTGGCTTTAACTTTTTTTTATGGTACTTCTTTTTGTTTTATTCTGTTACTTCTACTATAGTTATAGGGAGGAGGAGACATTAGAGAGTTTTTGCATACCGTATTTTTATCGTCCGTTAGCTTTTCTCCATAGCGCGCATGCTCATAGGAAACAAATTGCGCATGCGTATCTGCACTATAATGTTTCCTATGAGCATGCGCGCTAGGAAGAAAAATTAATGGACGTCCAAAAACGTTATGCAAAAACTGTTTGTTGATTGAGTTTTGAACACTAGTGTATAAAATAAACAATTTGAAAACTGATATTACTGATTGATTTACTTCTACAAAAGAGAAAAGAGTCATAGAAAAATGATCTTCTAAAATTTAATGAACAGCTGTGTATGTTCTGGATCCAATTTTTGATTTATATGTAGCTTACATTAATTTAAAATGATGCATAAATAACATTCAATATTGTAATTTGAATGTTTGCAAATAGGATAATAGTTTTTGGTATGTTTATTATACTACTAAGGAGTCTAGTTTTCTGCTATGATAAAGAAATTGTATTTTTATCTGTTTTGATTTTTTAGATTAACGTAGCATTTTTGCCACGAGAAGAGATATAGCATTTCTCTTAGAGAAAGGAATGTATATTATTTAATAATTGCATAATAACAAGCTCTCATAAATCTGACAGCAGATAAGTAGTATCTTGAATATTTATACTACATGCAATCAGTGTTTTGTTCTAATGAGAACAAATTGTTACTCAAATCTGACATCAGATAATTAGTGTCATGTATAATTATACATCATGAAATTAGCGATTGTTTGTTCGACCTTCAGAGGTCGAAACAACTAAAAAGAGAATATGGATTAAGTCATAAGTTGTTTCATCGTGATTGACAATAGACCATAGGCTGAGGATTCCAGGGTTTCGATTCCAATGAGAAATGAAGGAAGTGGTTTTGGTGGGTTTTTGGAGAAGGAAAGAAAGAAGTGTTCTGTGGCGAGACGATAAGAACTGTTGTCTTTTTCTCTGAATTGAACTGAATAGGCCGGAAATTCTGTCTGTTTACAAAGTGAGCCCCTTGTGGTTTCGTGTATCATGCTTTGTGATAATTAAAGTCTGCCTCAGATCGGGTGCATTAGATTCGTTGTAGACTCGAGAACTCTGTAAAATCTCCGTTTTTGTAGTTAACTGCACTTGTGAATCAAATTTAAATCGTTAATTTTCGCTGTTTTTTTTTTCAAATAATAATTTGTAATAACCCAGAGTTCTGTATATATATATATATATAATGCTTGCAAATAAAAATGAACCCATGAACCTGAAAGTGGCCCTCCTCTTGAAGCCGTTATAGTTCTAGTATAGGCCGAGACGTTGTCCTAATAAATTGTTCAGACACACGAAAAGTGAGATTATAAAATAGATTGAAATCGGAAATTTTTCGAAATACGATTTTCAATCTTCGAAGTTATTTTTACAATGAAAGAAACTGACATTTTTCCAAACAAAGTTGTTGTTTCTGATATGCCATATATATGATAAAAGGAAATAATAACCGAGACCGATTTAATTATGTATAAATTTTAATTTTAGAATATTTTCGTGATGCAAGTAATTTTAAATGTTCCTTTTTATATTAAATTACTAGGCGTACTATACTTTCCATTTTATGCTAAATTAATAAAATGGAGGTGAAATAATATTTGTCAAAGTATTAAAACAGGTTGGCATACCGGGATGGGAATCCAAATAACAGAAATCTTTCATCTGTAAACACAGCAAGCAATTCATGCGAAGCTTTTGCTATCTTGGGAAAAATTGAACCGTATTTCTCAAATTTCTTGGCAAAATATAATTTGTGCGATGACACTATTCATTGCATATTGAACATGAAAGTTAATATCCGTCGGTTGAGTTTTTGTCTTAAACAGATCTTCTTTAAGAATTTTAATTTCCTCATGTATAGTTTCTTCTATTTCAAGTTTACCAAATCCGAAATTTTTTACTGTGTGTAGAAAATATCGTCGATGCTCTTTCCAAGATGGACCTTCTTCTTGTGAAATACCTAAAAATAAAAAGGATTTTTTTGTATTAATATAGTTTACATAAGTAATTGCAGAAGGACTATCAAAACATGAAATCAGCGACTTTTGATGTTTATAATTCTATAAATGTATATATACCAGCGCTCTTTTGGTCATGTACAGTTGAACGCCAAAATTTAGGACACACTTAAATAAGTTTTGTATTTATCATCAGATCTTCACGGAAAAAAAGTTCGAAAGAAAGTAACTTTGTTTCAATTAAATTGATTTACAAAATTAATTAACAGAGTTAGTTAACCATTAAGCCGAAACTTTTCCATTACGGAAAGCAAGATTTTTAGCGCCATCGATTCAGCGTGTCATGAATAGTATACCCACCAAATTTTATGTCAACAGCCTTGAAACTTTTATAGTTATGTAAAAGAGGTTATTTATAAAATTGCAATCATTGTATTAATTTTTTTTTATGTTGCCTTGTTATGAATACTAAGAAGAAAAAAAAAGCAAGAGAAGTTTGCTTGATTTCATCGGAAAACGTTTGTAAACAATAAAAATGATTAAGATTGTTTGTTTAATTAATAATAATTACACATTTTTATTATTTTATAGCAATTGTACATTAAAATCTTTAGAGTCATTAAAATCTTTAATGATATCTCCTATGAGCAATTAGCGGTTAAAATGTTTATGAGACAGCCCTATAAAATTTAGCCACTTTTTTTTTTGTAGGCATCTAAAAGTTTTAAAGCCAATGGCTATAAAATATATAAAAGTAATAATAAAATTATTAAAAAAATCTACAAATATTTTATTCGATTATTTTATAAATAGACTGCTCTTTTTCTACAATGATGCTGTTATTTTATTTTTCATTCTTTCCAAATATTCTCATTAACGCTTATAATTTGTTCTTTACGAAGTATATTGTTTGTTCTTATGAAGTATATTGTTTGTTCCTATGATGTTCGCAGTTTTTCATTAAAATTTTTATTGGTTTTATTCACTTACTTTTTATTTTTTATTTAATTTACTTTTTTATATTTCAGTATCAACCTAATGAGAGCAAAAAAAAAAAGGCGGACTTTTCTTTTTATTCTAGTTATTTATTGCTAATTGATGAAAGTGAAAGAATTTTTTGTATGATTGCGGTTGAATAAAAGTTGCTTAAAATAAAAATGTATGAGAATTTTAACCAAACAGTTATTTTAACTTTCTAAAAGGAATTATATTAAAGGTTAATTATTTAGCATTTTAATTCTTTTAATAAAATAATTTTAAATTTTTCTTTAAAAATAAATACATTGAAAAAATTGTGTTAAGTGGAATTAAAAAAACAAGTAAATCGGATTAAAATAAAAATTTATTAGCAACGAAGAAATATTTCAAATTATCATATAATTAGTGACATTCATGAAAATTTGTGATTTAAAATTATTTTATAAATGATTCACTTTCCACGAACTCATTATTTCAATAATGAATCAAAATTTTTAAATTATTTTCTCATAAAAAAATCCTACAAATATTGAATTAGAATATTTTAGAAATAGACTTTTCCTTTTGCTACAGCGATGTAGTTATTTTATTTTTTATTCATTTCAAATTTCTTACTAACTTATGATTTGCCTAGATCTCCCGCAATAATTGACGATCTCAGTGATCAACAACGATGTGACAGAATTGCTGATACTATAAAAGAAAGGATATAGCTAAAATCCTTTATGATGAATTAGTTGCTGCATTAAAATGCCATTAAGAACATGACATGTCCTAATTGAAACTCTTCAAAGAAAATCTCCAATTTGCCCAACAGAAGGGAATGAGTTTTGTGAATATTTGAATAATTATGTGAAATTTAGTTCTATTAAAACTAAACATAATGCCTCTTACTTAAATACGACTTATAATGATGGATTGATAATGCCCCATAAAAAAATCTTTTTTTAGATTATTCTAGTAATCGTGTGAATATTGTAACTAAGAATTCCTTTGAAAATTTGAGTGTTGACGAAGAGGAGGACTTAGGTCCTAATATCACTGCTAAAAAAGTGCCACCCATTATGATGATACCATCCGTCAGCTTAAACGATACGCTTTAAATATTTTATAATGGCATTGAATTTTTTGTAACTACGTCTAAATCACAAAGGTCAATTAAAGTAGAGATCAAAGGTCTTTACATCAAAACTCTTGACAGTGAAATTAAGGACGAACTAACTAATTCAGGTTTTGAAGTAGATAGAGTTATACGATTGGAATGACCAAAAAAACTAAGCATCCCTCTCCCATATGGCAAATTACTTTAACTAGAAATGTTTAAAAAATAAGAAGATCTTTGAACTTGAAAGATAATTATATTTCACCATTAAGGAGGAGAAATTCAACATGAGACCATTAATCTTACTATAATGCTTTAAATGCAATAACTTTCACCACGGCGCCAATAACTGCGTATTTGGGCCTCACTACTTAAAATGTAATAATGAACACTCTAATAAGGAGTGTCCCATCAAGGAAAAAATGGATGCCCTTGCTGATATAAATTTACAAGATACTGGCCATTTAGCGCCCTGAACGGGTTGCCCTAAATTTCCAAAAGTTAATCCCATTTCCAACAGACAGACCACCATTACTAAATTTATTCCTGCCGGGCAGGTTACTCAAAATGTTAACTAAGCCTAACTACTTAAAAATCCAATGCTACACCTACTCCTGCATCTGCTCCTACTCATACTCACGGGATTCAGAGCCAACTGAACTCATTACCAAGCATTCAAGACATTAACTTCTTCCAAAATGCCATTATACTAATTAATTATTTCTCTAATTACTGATCTTAATAATAAGTGCAAACAATTTTATATTAAATCAAAGACAGGAAAAGTTCTAAAAGAAAAGAAAAAAAAAAATAATCCAATACCTTTAGTAAAAGCAATTAATTAATTATTTCGAGCATAAAATATACACAATAAAGTTATTCGTATTTTTTTAAAGTTTTATTTATTAATATTTTATTAACACAAAATATAATAATTTTTTTTTCTTTCAGAAAAATATAGAAAATTAAATATATATATATATATATTCTTTCTTAAAGCAGCTGGCAAACACTTAGACAGCTTGGTCTTGGATGCCTTAAGGCAAGCGCTGCACAGACGTACTCACTTTGCATTACCCAGGGGGCGCGTGTAACTTGAAGATAAGCTACAGACGCGGAGTAACAATGCCCCCGCCAAATTAAAATATATATATATATATATATATATAATATTATTTAAATGAGAAAATTTAGTTAAACGCATAAAAAAAATCCAATTAAAAGATCGAGAACTTAAAATCGAATGAATTTAATAATATTTTTTGTTAAGTTTCCGTTTTCCCACCTCGCGCACGACATCAGCCTTATCTCAGTTGCGCAAAAATAGGTCGATAATCAATATATTTATTTAGTTTGGAATCAGCTCCCGAATCGACATTTGTTTGAATATCTCGTAAACTTTTCATAATAATATGAAAAAAATTATCTTAAGGGTTGAGGACACTAGAAAGACAACATCATAAATATTTTAGTACGGTTTAATACATTTTTTCATGAAAGTATTTAATGTATATTTTTAAAAAAAATATTTCCAACAATTTGACTAAAATGATTTTTTTACTTTTGGAAAACCACGTTCTTTCGGCTGGTGCAAAATTGGAAAAAAAAAAAAAAAAAAATCCACATATTAATTAAAATGCGAAATATTGTTCATTAAGTGAAATTTTCATTTAACATTAGGGAAGTCAATTTTTGAACGCCTTTATCTCCAAAATCACTACAAAAATAATAATTTTTTTGTTAATCAAATCTCTACAAAAAAATTATTATTATGTACTAATTTTAACAAGCTGAATAGATTGCGCTAAAAAACTTAGTTTCCGTAATGGAAAAATTTCGAGTTACCGATTAATTAACTATGCTAATTAATTTGGTTAATCAACTGCATTGCACTATAAGTTAGTTCTTTCTTACGATACTACTTATGTGAAGATTTAATAGTAATTACAAAAGTTATTATTTCTAATGGTATCCTTTTTTTCCCTTCTGTATATATCTCTTGAAAAACAATAAAATTAAAAAAAATTAAAATAAAAGAAATACACCCGATGATATTCACAGGCTAACACCGTGTTTATCATCATAAGACTGTTGTTGTATGAAAATTATATATATAAAAAAGAAATACGTAATTAAAAAACATGATAAATGAATGTAGCAGGTGAAAAATGAAAATATGTAGCTAAAATTGATAAGGCTTTGATAGTTTTATCTGATTGCAATAGATAAAGACGATTTACTATCGAAAAAGAGGAGAAAAAGTCCTTCAAACTTGAAATAATTTTCTTTAGTTTCATTTATCATAGAATTTCATTATACGTAATAATTTTTAAAATCCGATAATTCGTTTATACTAACCCTGCATTTTTTTATTTAAAATACAGTCATTTGTTCATGCTAACCCTGTATTTTTTATAGTTAGTGTATTAAATTATGTATATTTATTTTGTAAATGTATAGTATATTATGTATATATATAATTATGTATATTTCCTTACTTAAGCAAAAATTGCAATGAAGAAATTAAGCAGAAAATTGTATTCATAAGAGTATCTGAATTTTATCATACATTTTATCAAACTAAATCGATGTGTATTATTTTAATTATATTAGATAAAAAGAAAAGAACTTTTCTATGCATTTTTATATGATGTATCGACATGAAAAAAATTGCATAAAAAATTTATTCTTAAATTTGATATAAATCCTTCATAAAGAACAATTCTTAGTTTTCAGTTAATAAATATATTACTAATTCAGTTTATATTTATAAGCAGTTTACTATCATATGTGCGAAATATATAATTTTAAAACGTTTTTAAAAAATAACTTGAAGATGTATTTTTTCTTCTGCATTGATACAAATAAATAATTTAATGTTTTTTATTACTTTACTTATCATAAAATTAAATGCATAAAATACTCAGAAACAGAAAAGGTCAGAAACAGCATGAAGATAGTAATTTTTCTTTTTCAACTTGAAGCAAAGGTAATTTTTTTTATTTTCGTATCAATGGAAAAATTAAAAATAATTGACTTCCAACTTAACAATTTATTTAATCGACTTATGACTCAAGCGCAATTTATTATAACTTACATTTGAAATCAGAATTGTATTAAACATTTCTAGCAGTAAAACTTACCTAAACCATCGGAAATCCATTCTACCAAGTTGCTTTCAATAGGTCGACCAATAAATTCTTCAGATCTGTGTACAAGAATATCTTTTATAAGCTTATGTCCGCTAAGAATAACAAAAAGCTTTCCTCCAACACTTCTAAAACTAAAGATTTCCCCATATTTTTCGCTAAACGGGCGAAATCAATATGGGATTGGACTGAGACAAAAGGATAGTATCCAAAGTATGGAATGCCCCATGGTCCTGGAGGAAGGTTTTGAAAAATTTTCCGCCAATACAGCAAAAGCCATGTGAGGCATAAAACGACGATAGTTTTTAGAAGATCAAGAGATAGGTAGTCCAGCACAGCCATTGTGTATCTATTACTCGTTTGTTTTTCTGTTTTTTTATATACCCTTTCGATAAGAAATATATATCTGATAAAGATGCTGAAATAAACTTAAAATGAGGATACGACGAACATAAATAAAAAGCTAATTTTGAATTCTTCAAAGGCGGTATTTCTGTTATTTTCAATTTAACTGCCCAGATATCTCTTAACATCTTTTTACGTGTTTTATCATATCAAGGACTTTGTGGTCTACAGTTTGCAATTTTGCTGAAATTTTTTAAAGATAGCCGTATTGTATTTACGTCGGATGAAACACAAAAAACTTTACTATATAATCTGTTTAACGTTGCTAAAATGAATCTAGCATGTCAACCATGAATCACTAACTTGAAATTAGCTGATCTCATATTTTATAAAATACACACTATTAACTGTTGACATTGTGCATATATGTCTACATTCCATAATTCCTATTAGGATAAAATGAATCTTATCCAGATATTCGCCCGGATATAATGAATTAAAATTGTAATTATATCTTCGACAATAGTGAAAAATTATTAAATTTTCAAAGAAATGAAATTAGTAAGCAAAATGGCACCACACAAAAAGAGGATATCAGCATTCATATTTAATAAGAATTTGCAGTAAGTATAATGATTATAAGATTTTGCAAAAAATATTCTAGATTGTTAAAAAATAATAGCATTTCCTCCTTAAAAACTATTTAGGAGTAAAACTTCGAAAAAAAAAAAAAGTATAACTTTTTTTATTCAATGATTTTGCGAGGGCTTATAATCATCAGGAGCCCCTGTAAAGAATCATTGAACTTGCTTGTAATTCATTGAGCTTGATCATTGCTTGTGTAATCATTGAGCTAGCACGTAAATTTTCTTGAAACGACATGTCATTTTGTCACTGTTTTATGAGCTTGTGCTATTATTAATGCAGCTGTTAACTTAAATATAATGATGAGACGTAAAAGTCAACTCAATTTGTTGAAAGTAAGAATTAACGGTTAGTTTTAAAGGTAGTACTCGACCTCTATTAAGGGTAGCGCTTAGATCTAATGCTGGTTAAATTCAACTCTTCTGAAAGTAAATCTATGATATATCTGCCATGGCGCTAGATGGCGTGATGCATAGAGTTAGTGGGGAGACTACAAGAAGATCCTCGGTCGCGAAGCGACCTCAAGCTCCATCATAATGGAATATCGATAAATGTCAGTGGTCAAAGCCCGTTGTAAATTTAAAGGAATTAAAATTTTTTTTTAAATAATTAAGTAATTAAATAATTAAAAAGTTAAGTAAATATAAAATATCAAAAGGCAATTAAATGATAATAAAGTAAAGTAGCTAAAAGAGGAAAGAGTTTTTTAAATAATAAATCAAGAATTTAAAAAAGTTAAAAGAAGTTTACAGTAAATTAACGAAGAGGGATATATATATATATATATATATATATATATATGCCATTGAAAGGCCTGGTGCGCTGAAGCAGGGGGTTGCTATGGCTACAGACAGTCAAAGGTCAAAGAAACGCAAGTGAATCAGGAGTATTATTCCTATCCTAAATTGCTCGTATTATTCCTATCCTAAAACCTGGTAAGGATCCTCCTAACCTATTAACTACAATACTACTACTACTAACTACAATTATACTAAATCATGTCAAAATACACATAAAATGGAAAAAATCATGACCATAACTGAAAAACTTTCAACTACTCACCAGCTACAAAACTATTTTTGAAGGTTTTGATAAAAAAAAACTAATTACTGCTGTTAACTTCCTTGATGTTACCAAGTCTTTTGATCGTGTATGGATAAAATGATTTCTTCCTAAGCTTATCTCTTACAAATTTCCTTCTTTCTTAATTAAAATTATGTGCACCTAGTTTATTAATCGCAATTTTATTGTATCTGTGAATAATATTGACTCTGCTTTTCATATCTTGGCAGGAGTTCCACGAGGTTCTCTTCTTGGTCCCTCTATATTTAATATATCCATCAATGATATTTCACAATCTCCATATATCAAAATCCCTCTCTAAAATCACTCTGATGATAAGGCTATCTTATGTGAAAATAAAAGCGCATAGGTTATCTCTTACCCTTCAAAATTATCAACTCTTCAGAATGTTAATATTAAACGCAATCTGGTAAATTAATCTCAATCAATTAAATATCTCAATTATCTCAACTCAATCAAACTAAACGCTGGAAAATTAAACTCAATACTGACAAAATTGAGGCTGTTCTCTTTGCTCGCAAAAAGGAATTTGCTAACCCAACTATCACTATCTATAACACAATCATCTCTTGGTGAAAACAAGTTAAACATCTAGGCATCACTCTTGACAAAAATCTCACTTACTCTCAGCATATTAAAAACCTTCGAAATAAATTTAATAAAGCTATCCGCATCTTTTATCCTCTAATTTGTAGGAGTTCTGACCTGTCGATTCTGAACTATTATATTACATGCATCCCATGATTGCATATGCAAGTCCATTTTGGGGTTTTGCAGCAAAAAGTAACCTAGAAATCATTCAAAGACTTGAGAACAAAATCCTTCGGATGATTACCATCTCACCTTGGTACTCCAGATATCAGGATATTAGACATAGCTTAATCTCTCAAGCATTCGCCAATTTATACTTAAAATTTCTAAAAATTCTACAATAATTTTCCTCTCACTCGCAATTCGGTTCTAAAATCTCTTCCTAGACATAAAATTTCTTTGTTTAACAATTTAAAAAAAACCACGTTCTGTTCTCAACATATAGTACGTTGTTTTCTCCTCATTAACTCTCATGCAGTGTCATTACTGCAAACCCCACCTAATGATCCTCCTCCTATTTTTATAGTTACATAATTTTTATCGTTACATATAAATATCTTTATTTTTAATTCTCAATTTGTTTTTTTGTAACTTACTCTTATTTTATTTCTATTACTTTTTTTTTTTTCAGAAATTATAATTGGATCCATATTATAATTGGAATATAATATATTCCAATTATTAAAAATAATTATTAATAATAATTGGAATTTAATATAATCCAATTATAATAAATCCATATTATAATTGATTTCTTTCACATTCTCCTGATATATAATTTCAGGAGAACGTGAAAGATATTTTCATTACATTTCTCTCTAGAAAACTTTATAGAAAAATGCTCTCGCGATGTTTTTTAAAAATCCCTAAACATTGCCTCTCGAGAGTTTTTAGTGTTCTCCAATATGTAGAAATCTGAATGAAATTAATTCCGCTACATTTGCGCATTGTAGAAGGCATCATATATAAGGCATAAATTTAATTCCTTCGGTATTAGTGAGCATATAGTTTTTGAATGTATCAATGCCACTGTCATAATTACTTGACATAGCGATAAAAATACTATGTATTCTCTCAATGTCATTGTTGTTGTTGTTGTATCCCCTGAAGCGTACACGCAAATTAAATATCGTGGTGCTCCCGAATAATATTGGCTATGTTGATTGCCAGCTCGAAGTATAAATCCTCTTCCGATGGGTGGTCCAGACAATGCATGGCGGCTGCAACAGCTGGTCAATCAAAGATATGATGAAGAGTAAGCTCGACATCAGGGCAGTTTCCACTTTTTTGATATTTTTTAACGTCATTAGCAGAAATTTTCATATTTTTGTGGTGCTTCATTCTTAATCTTGTGAGAGTTGTAACTATTTTTCTGTCGGCATTTAGTTCTGTAATTTAGTATTAACTTGGAAGGAATTGTAAGTTTAAATTTTGCCAAGGCATTTGCATATGCAAGAGAAGTAAGAATGGTAGTCTGATTCAGACTTCTAGCATTCTACGCCGACGAATCTGCAATTTCATTAATTAATTCTCTAAATAATTTCACCAAAAGCTCTAAAACTGATATACACTCAAGAGCCAAAACATTATAACCACCCCTACATTTTGCAATGAACTCGCCTGGATGACGTGGAAGGCACGTGATCAGGTGGAAGTGGTATTTAACTGCTGCTGGAGAGTCTGAAGAATCATTCTTTCACTTACTTCTGTGTGTGATGGGAAAGGCTGCGGATCTAAGCGACTTTGATAGAGGGCAGATTGTCATGGCTCGAAGGCTCGGAACAAGTATTTCCGAAACTGCACGACTCGTGGGTTGTTCGCGATCTACAGTTGTTAGTACTTATGCAAAGTGGATGAATGACGGTGAAACCAGCAGTAGACGACATGGTGTTGGACCTCCACACGCTATCAAAGAAAAAGGTAGTCGGAGACTGTCTCGCATGGTGAAGCAAAACCGGAACCAGACAGTGGCTCAGCTGACAGCCCAATACAATGCAGGGCCAAGTAGAATAGTATCGGGGCACACTGTTCAGCGGACACTATTGGATATGGGGCTACGCAGCAAACGTCCCACTCGTGTGCATTTGCTGATCAAGTGTCATCGCCAACTGCGCCTGCGCTGGGCCCGGGAACATCGTGACTGGTCCATGGATCAGTGGGAGAGAGTTGCCTGGTCAGATGAATCAAGGTTTGTCATTCATCACGCCAATGGCAGTGTCAGAATACGCCGTCTTCCAGGCGAACAGTTGCTCCTCAATGTACAGTAGGTCATTCACAGGCCTGTGGTGGCGGTATTATGCTTTGGAGGACGTTTTCTTGGGCATCTCTGGGACCCGTGGTTGTGGTAGAGCAGACCATGAATGCTGCAGGGTATCTGAACATCATTGCGGACCAGTTGCACCCTTACATGGCCTCTGTTTTTCCAGCTGGAAATGGAATGTTCCAACAGGACAACGCCCCCTTGTCACAAGGCTAAAATTGTGTTGGAGTGGTTCCAGGAACATGATGCTGAATTCCAGTTAATGTTCTGGCCGTCTAACTCACCGTATCTCAATCCGATAGAACACATTTGGGATGTCCTGGGACGGCAGCTCAGAGTTCAAAGACCACCAATTCGCAATATCTCGGATTTGCGTGACCGTTGCTTAAACATGTGGTACAATCTGTCTCCGGCCATCTACCAAGGACTTGTGGCATCCATGCCAAGACGGGTTGAAGTTGTGTTGCGCGCCAAAGGTGGGCCAACTCGTTATTGACAGGTGGTCATAATGGCTCTTGAGTGTATGTTGGAAACTGTTTGATATAATTAGAACTATCTTCAAAGGAGGTCCACGAAGGACCTCTTGTTGGAGGATCCCTTGAAGATGGTAACAAGCAAAAAAAAATGAAATGGCTGTATTTAATTAGTTCTTATTCCTTTAACAATTGTTTTTCTATTATTTTGCAATAATACGATTTGGTTTTAAGTTTTCCAGGGGAAAAAAAGGTACAGTTTGACTAAGATTGCCCATACCTTCCAATGCACAAAGAATTATTTTTGCAATATGATCTGTTAAAAAATATTTTTAGGTAATAGATAATCACAAAATTGAAAACCTTACAAAATTGACAATATCTTGAAGAGGTGTAAGATTTTGCTTATCAATTTTTTTTTGTGTGCTGATTTTGTTTACTGAATATTATACCCAATATGTATGCAAAACATTTCGCATAGAAATGGTCAGAAATTAATTTATTTAATCAAATTCATGAAAAACAACTTCGAACAAATTCCTCTAGTGAAAAGTTGCATTGATTACTAATCACCAAATGTTTTCTGTGGAGCACACGCGCGGCCTTATAAATTTGTCGATTTTCGTGAATGTATAGTGGGGAAATTATTATTAATCCATAACTCTAACCAACTGTAAGGGATGCAAAAATTTATAGCATTTAAAAAATATACAAGTAATTAAATTTTGTTTTCAATTTTTTGCCAACTGTTCAAGCATTCCACTGTGCGAAGTTTCAAACCTGGCAGAATATCCACCAAAGAAAATTACGAGCCCTTTCAAGTCGATTATGTCGAGTAAGTGCGTGCCTTGATTTAAGCAAATCTTCATTTAACTGTTCGTGAGAGATTGTTGAGAATATAGGCGTCAGTTCGGTTCATGTCACGCAATTTTGAATAAAAATCTGCAGATTTATATCTCTTTTCTTGATGGACGAGAAAATCGTCTCAAAGCTCGCCAGGAGTTAAAATCATTCGAATGCGGATCAAAACTTTCAAAAGCATCCCAAAACAGGTGATGAGATATGGATTTATGAAATGACATTGAAACAAAAAGGAAATCGTGACAGTAAATAGGCATACCAAGACAACATACACACTCACGCGCGCGCGCGCATGCACACAAAGAGAGATAGAAATAGAGAAAGTACGTCAGTATCGATTAAATTTGAAGGTAATATTGATAATTGTTTTGATTAGCAGATAATCTTTTATCAAGATATCGTTTAACGAGGACAAATGATAAATATACATTTTTATCTCATCGTTGAAGGTGATGGCTAAATTATGTTCCAACCCTAAATTGAGATGTTTAACCAGTACATTAAGATATTTTCGCCGTACATTCCAACCCGTATATTAAGATATTTTTTTAACATCTCACACGTTAGTAAAAATTAACATTATTTCAAAATGAATTATATTTTCCAGTTTTCTGAAAAGTGATGCTTGTTATTAAGAATTCTATTTTATTTTGTGATTGAAACTGATCACAACGTTAAAGAAGTATTGGCTGCGAAAAGCTATGTCTTAATGTCTAGAGCTAAGATAGCCATTCTGACACAGATCGGTAATTTATAGCTTCTAAACTGAAAGGGAAAAAAAAATAAAATAAATAAATAAACAATCGAAATGAAAAAACAAACCCTTTTACACAAACTTTTTATTATTATTATTTTTTTTTATTTTATTTCACTTGGGTGGGCTTCGTGTTTCCTTTATGTATACCACGAAAAGCCCACAGACGGGGATTTCGAGGGACTTTTAGATCACAGTTGAATTCCCGCATAAATTAATTTTTCTCGAAGTATAGCTCTTTTTCTTTTTAGATGTGTTTTTGAATTTTTTGGGAATCAAAAGTTTCACTTTTAATGTAGTTTTCAAAGTTAAAGCAAAACTTATTTAAAAATGAAATTTAAATTTACAATAAAAATATTTGGTTTATTATGATAAAATATAAAAATGCAATTAATAATTTTAATTCACTCTGATTTATTTTAAAATAAAAAATATATCTTTGAAACTCTACTAGATGGCGCCATGAATTTTTTTATGTGCAATTAGTACTTGTGTAAAAACATTAAAAAAATAATTCTGCAAATCAAATACAAACTAATATTTGTGAAGTAATTTATATAAAAGTTTTTTTTTTCATTCAAGGAAAAAAATAGTAGTCACTTTTAAGAAAAAAATAGAAAAGAAAATATCGAAAACTATGAATACTTTTTGTCTTCATATTAAATAGATTTTGAAATTTATTTCAATGGAATTAATTCAGTTGCCTCTTTGCGATAAGTTCTAGAAAATCTTAAAAATAATAAACAATCAGAGTTGTTCACATCTTGAATTATATATATATATATATTCACATTCTATAATTATCAAA
>BPLR01020858.1:0-41908 GCA_021605095.1 Caerostris extrusa
TCCGACTCATGCCCCAGTGGTAAATCACGTAGCTAACATTGCAGAAAAAAACGTCGGGTTCGAAGATCCGCTGATGGTGTCGATTTACAGTCACCAGTTTCAGAAACAATGAGACTGGATGGTTGGCTGCCTGGTAAAGGAGAATTTTCGGGGCTTTTTCCTTACCCTAATCTTCTCAATATAAAGTCACTTTTTAAATCGTATTGGTGATCAATTTTTTTTAAGGATTGCAATGGTATATACTAGTTTTACAGGCTGATATGCCAGTTAAAAGATGATATGCCAATAGGAAGAAGAAACAAAATAACATACACTCAAATGAGTGAGAGAACTTAACAACGAAAACATGGAATTTGTTTACAACAGATATTCTCTCCGACTAAGTTAACAAGAAAACTCAATGATTCTTTATGGATGCGAAAACAGTACCAAATATTTTAACATTTTATAGTAAACAAACAAATAACAAGGAAAAAAAATCGCATGAAATTAAGATCGTTATTAATGCATCAGCATCATTTACGCAAATACTCCAAACAAGAAGAAAAATCTCTAAATTTATTGCAACTCTGGTATGGTGACTTTATAAATCAAAAAATCTAGGTCACAGTGCAGTATTAAAAGGATCACATTATACGAAATTAAATTTAGAGGGTACGAAAAGTTAAAAAAATAATAATAATAATAAATAAAAAGATAGAGAGAGACACCAACCTTACCTTATGTTATTATTATAATTATTTCTCATATATACTGTATACACAATTCATTTAAAAATATATATATATTTGTGTTTCTATTGCTCTATTCTATTAAGAATTCATTGATAACCCCCAAAATGAAATAATAAAACAGAAGATCTTGCACGCAACAGCATATCTGCGCAGCATATTACAAAAAGAAAAAATGATGATTAATTATTTATTTCATTTTAAGGCTAAGAATATTGACATTATTTTTAATAAAAATTGGTTTTCTACTCTAGAGGCATATGTTTTGCTCATCCTGAATTCCCGACTTGCTAACGCGCTTTCGGTACGCTGGCTCTCTGCTCGCTCTACTTCTGCCAAGTTGTTAACCAGGCCACTTTTGGTGATATGTCTATAATTTTGTTCGTTTTGACTGGAGATGCTTATGAATTGTCGTCCACAATGAACATGTGGCTTTGTGAGCGCTTTCCGTTACCTCTCAGGAACTCTTTAAATTCCTTTAAAATGTTAATGGAAATGAAATAAAAGCCGATTCAGTATCTTTTCACTTTTGCAACTAAGAATCTGCTTGGCTTTGTGGACTGCAAATCGTAGCAGTTTCCATGCCATGCTGTGGTATACATTCTTAAAAAATGCATCTTTTGAAAGATAAACAGTATTCTAATACTTCCTGGTTCACTTTTTACAGAAGAGGGAAGAACAATGCGAGATTAAGAAATACATCTTCTAGGATTGCTTGATGGAGAAAATGTCCAACAGCTGTTCCATATTGATATAACAAAGAGATCAAAATCTTTAGTTTAAGCATAGAATCACTGAAATTTCATAAAATAATATATGGCTGATTTTTTATATGATTATATGATATGATTTTATTGGATTTTCTAGATTAAAAGATTTCTTTTAAAAGGAGTATTAAATTCCTTCTATTGGCTCACACTCTCCCTCTATATATCTTGTTCAAATTTTCAATCGTTCATAAACACTTTTTATTCATCCACTCAAGTTCAAATATATATATTTTTGAACTTGTAGTGGGACACTTAATATGTTAATACAATTTTTTTCAAATATTAATTCATTAATTAAATTTAATTAATTAATTTTAGTTTTTAGATTTAAGTTGCATGTATCTACCAATAGATGGCGCCAGATAAACTTAAAAAAATGATTGAAAATTATTTATGAAGGACTTCCTGCAATATAGTGAGAAAAAAGAAGAATTGACTTTTTTTTTTTATATTACTTGTTTTTAGATTTAGTATTAAAAATTTGTTCTCAGCTTTCCACACAGAAGCTTGTCTATAATTTATATACTAAATTTATTTACTATATATAACTGACGCATGAGTAAGCTTATTCACTATCTTTCGTAACTTTTTTAAGTTGCATGTATCTACCAATAGATAGCGCCAGATAAACTTTAAAAAATGAATAAAAATTATTTATAAAGGACTTTCTGCAATAAAAAGTGAAAAAAAGTAGGAATTGACTTAAAAAATATTTTTATATATTACTTGTTTGCTTTAGTATGTCAATTTTCACCCCTATCACTTTCAATTTTTTTTTTTTTTTGGGGGGGGGATGTCAGTCCTACTCGAGGTGCCCCTATTCTCGCTAAACGATTGACTACTTGCCGTCTTAAAAGCAGCACTTAACAAAAGCAATATGAATAGAGGTTTTGATGAAAAAAAAAGTCTGTTTCCAGACTAGGACTAATCCAGTTTTTATGTGTCCTTTTGTAACGCTGGTGGTTTTACCCATGACAAGTTCTCCGAACTGAAGGTTTTTTATTTCTAAACATAACATAAATATTATGGACATTGTTGAGTGAGGTGCTTCAACAAAAAAAACTTGATTTTTATAAAATTCCTAGTTGTCAGATTTTTCTCTAGAAAATTAAGACAAATAGCCTTTGGTATAATAGTATATATAAAGAGTACCTGACTGCAAGCGTATTGCCAAGATTTGGTTTGCCGCTCTACAGTCATTTTGTGCACACTTTGGGCTAATTAGACCGGGACCTACAGTTTAAAAAGTGGATTCGAAACCCTTAACAAACATCCATGCCACCGCCACGATTCGAACCTGAAGCCTGTGGTACCAAAGGCTAGAGCGCTAGCCAATTGGCCATCAGGCCGCATATTGTCAAGAAGATCCATGACATCAAAAAGATAAATTAAAGATCTTGAAGATCCAGGTCTGGCATGGTGTTTCTAGCTGTCATGCAACCTTCTTATATAATCCTCCTTTAAATAATCAGATACTTGAAGACCTTTTATATGATTTGAACAGAAACTTTATCATATTAGGTGATTTTAATGCCCATTCCTGTAGATATTCCCGTCTGGGCTATGCTGAAAATAATATTGTAGGAGACACTATTGAAGACTTTATAGACTCAAATCCAATTGTTTTTATTCAAACATAAATAATAGCCCCACTTTTTTGTCATATGGAGAGAGGACATCTCATCTAGATTTGCTGCTTTCCCACCCTGGATTAGAAAGGGACATTAAGCATGAAATAAAGAATTCCCCTGGGGGAGCAGGCCGTCAAATTTTGTTAACAACTATCAGTAGAATTCATTGAATATATAGTGCGCCTCGTTATATGCGATGGAACCTAAAAAAAGAGTAAATTGGGGTACTTTTTCAAAATTCATTGACTTACATGTTAAAGATCTTTCTCTTGATCATGACAGATCTGTAGATGTCTTCACTAGAATTTTACTTAAATATGCTTCTACTTGTATCCCAAGAAGACTGGTAAAGAGGTATTCACCCTTTTGGAATTCTAACCTTCAAGATTTGAAGGAGAAAAAAAAAAAAAAAAAATTGGCGCTAGAGAGAAGGTTAGGAATACCAGCCAGAAAGAAGACTGTATAGTACTCAGAAAATATCAGGCCATCCTGAAAAAGTCATAATTGAGTTCAAGCGAACCACTAATCGGTTTTTTCTGGAAAAATTGGATTTTAGGAGACATGGTATTAGGGCTCATGGGCTCTTATCCCGGTTAAAAATGAACCCATTAGGGTTGGATCAAAATCTCTTACCACTGCTAAAGAGAAAGCGCGAGCCTTTTTGCAAACATTATGCTAAAATTTCAAATTTTCGTCCTCGGCATAGAATTAAAAATGGAGAACTCATTCCATTGGCGCTTTCTGAGTTCTACTCCCTCTTTAATGATGACTTCTCTGAATTAGAATTGGATGTGGGCTTGAATGGCCTTGACAAGGGAAAGAGCCCAGGCCCTGATGGCATTCTGCCAGAATTTCTTATTTACCTTGGGCTTTTGACAAGGAACACTTTACTGAGACTTATAAACTTTACCTGGCAGAGCAGCCTACCAAGTGTCTAGAGGAAAGCAGAGGTGATTCCAATATTGAAGCCTAAAAAGGATCCACAATGCCTAAATAGTTATCGGCTGATATTTTTGACGAGTGCAATGTGTAAATTAAATGAAAGACTGATTTCAAGTAGCCTTAATTTTGTGCTGGATAGAAGAAAGACTCTGTCTGAGTGTCAGGGGGATTTAAGAAACATAGGAATACCTCTGAACAGAGCACTGTCGCGTTTTTCTGGACTATAAGAGTTTTTGCACACAGTCTGGAGGAAAAAGCATATTTATAGATGGATTAAATCATTCCTGGATTAGCGCTTTATACGTATTAAATACACTCATGTCCATAAATTAAGGATACTTCAGAATCACACAGAAATTGAACTCTAAAATACAAATTTCCCCTGTAGAATTATCACACACATCTTGAAGAAGAATATGCAAATTACAGGAAACCACCAGATGGCGCGGATAGTACGTCACAATGACGAGTGTAAGAGAGGGGTATATAAGGAATTGTGGCAAAGAAGTAAAATTGTTCACAAGCGCTTTAAAAGCCTTTCAGTGCAATAACCGCATAGTTATGGCACAAAGGAAGCATTTGGATCATTTTTACGTGGTAAAATTATCGGACGACTGGAATGTGGACGTACCGAGCTGGAAGTATCCGAGCAACTTGGAATTGCCCAGAGTGTCATCTCCAGGCTTCGGCAACGATTCCAAGATGATGGTAATGTGAGTAGATGTTACAGCACAGGTCGCCCCCCGAGTTACAACGCCGAATGAGGACCGGTATTTAGCAGTTACTGCCAAAAGAAACAGACGGAGCACAGCATCCGACCTGTCTCGTCAGCTCTCTTCAGCTACCGGTACGACAGTTTCAAGGCAGACCGTGTACAGACGCTTAGAGCACATTGGTCTATATGCTCGTAGGCCTGTCAGATGTGTTCCACTTACCGCAACTCACTGTCGCCAGCAATTAACCTGGGTAGAGAGCATGCATTGTGGACACCGCAACAGTGGTCTTGTGTGATGTTTTCCGACGAGTCCAGGTTTAGTTTGCAGTCTGATTCTAGCCGGACTTTCATATGGAGAGCGCCAGGTACCCGTTACCACCAAGAGAACACCATTGAACGACACCGCTACGGTGGTGCAGGATGGCTCGTTTGGGGAGGAATTATTCTTGGGTCCAGAACTGACCTGCATGTTCAGAGTGTAACGATGACAGGCCACATCTATCGGGATGTCATTCTGGAACAACATGTACGTTTGTTTCGGGGCGCCATGGGTGCGGAATTTCTGTTTATGGATGACCACGCCCGTCCTCACCGTGCAAACATTGTAGAGGAATGCCTTCATTTGGAGGATATCACCCATATTGATTGGCCAGCATACTCACCGGACTTGAATCAATAGAGCATGTGTGGGATATGCTTGACCGACGAATTGCAACCCGTCAACCCCCTCCCACCTGTCAACCGGAACTTCGGAGGGCATTGCTTGATGAGTGGTGTAATATTCCCCAAGATCAGATTGATAATTTGATACTCAGCATGCCTAGGCTTTGTAAGGCCTGTATTGCATCGTCCGGGAGACATACTCCATATTAACCATCATACTAACCATGTTATACTGTTTTCTGTAAATAGGTTCTTTTTTGAAATTTGCTCCAGGAGTGAAAATCGCAATTTTTATTAATTATGTCAAACATATAGCATCTTTTTGCTCTTTACCTTTTGTTTAATAAATAGACTTTACAAATAAGTCAAATTTGTTTTTGCTTCTGTCTCTTTCTTTGCCTGAACTTCATTATCCTTAATTTATGGACATGAGTGTACGATAATAGTACCTCTGGATATAGGCAAATAAAGCAGGACTTGACGCAGGGAACAGTCTTGAGCCCGTTACTTTTTAACCTCGTGATTAATGCCTTTGTGGATGCTCTTTGCGGCCATGAGCCTGAAGTTCAGTCTTTGCTTTTTGCAGATGATCTACTTATTTGGACTACGGGTAGAGACTTTGAGTGTATGCAAAAATACTCCAATCAGCTTTAATGCTTTTGTAGAGGTGGTCAGTCGAAAATAAAATGACAGTAAATCCAGACAAAACCACAATTCAACTCGTCTCACTTTAGCACTAAGCCTTAGATTCAGAGAAGCTTTCTCTTTCTACAATCATGCCATGTGATGCAGCGAAATCAATGAGCCTACATCCAGTATGATTTGTCGCATCATGAGGATTATATCTGTCAACAAAGTGTATGGCATTCAGTCTTTTTCCCAACCTTAGCATTAAAATCACCAATAACCATTTTTAAGTGGTTTATTGGACATCTACTGTAGAGTTTGGATAGACTTTCATATAATGTTTCTTTTTTCTTCATCTGATATTTCTTCTGTGGAAGCTTGAAAGCATATATTATTTTAGTTGAAAAACCTTCCTCTAATTCTCAATTTACAAAGTTTTGGCGATATAGCCTGAAAATTCATTATTAGGTGCTTTATTCCTTTGCTTAAAACAAATCCAGTACTCTCTGGCATGGCAGATATAGAAAACCCTTGAAATAATTAATAGTTGGCACTGCAAAGGTATATCCAGATATGCAACGGAAATTTCGTTTGAAAGACTTACAAGATGACATCACAAGCAGTTTGTCACCGATTTTTCTTGAAATTTATATTAAGAATAGATCATGACTAGCATGCTGGTTGGTCATAGGACCCACTTCTCGACTATTTTCGAAAAAATCCGAGTTAGAAAAATTTGAACATTTTTATGCAAATAAAGTACTGAGCAGATTTGTGACAATGGTTAAAGGCTCACCTTAGTAACTTGGCCTGTATAAAAATTTCTGTTCTATACGTTTTTCTTAGACATTAAAAATTAATGGTAAGCAACACAATTTTTTTCACATGCCAATAGTACTTTGTATAGATCCCGAAATACATCTATACAAAGTTTCAGTCCATACGGGTTCGTGGGCTTGGTTTAGATTAGACATCTACCAAGTGGGATAAGAAACAACAACATAGATCCAAATTATAAAAATTTACAATAAGAAAGGAAATAGAGGGCAGCTTGATGTTTGTTAATTTGACATTTAAATATTTTTTTTCTCACAAATTGCAATGATATTCAAGATGCATAAAATTTTGATTAACCCCTTGGGTAGATATGACGCCCGAATTTCGTCATGCACTCGTTTTGCTTAAGTTAAGGATGACGAGTCTAATTCGTCATTCAAACTAGGACAAAATTAAAAATATGCATTCTTGTTCATGGCAAGAGCGATTTGCAAGGGTGGAAAATCAAAAAATGATTTTTCGTAACAGAACAAAGTGCATTTTTAGCAGCTTTCATAGCAAGGCAAATTACTTTTTGGTAGCTTTCTTTCTCTCTCTCTCTGTGGTTTTGTAACAGTATATTTTTACATTAACAGTTCTTCAGACTTTTAACAATTACTTTAGATTATTTAGCAATCGTATGAATGATATGAAATAAAATCTCATGATTTGTACTGAAATTCAATGCGAAACTAATTTATTGATGCATACATTAATAAGAAGAAAATTAGAATCGAATGTTAAAAATTATTTTTTATTTAATGCATAGATAATAAAATAATTTTTATTTAATGTATATTAATAAATATATCCATTATTGAATTGGATATATTTCAGTAATGGATGCATTTATTAATACATTTTGTATTTTTAAAGGCTAACAATTTTTCTTTACCCTTCTAGCAACTTGAATTCTTAACAATGGATATTTTTAATGGATTTCATATAAAAATATGATTATTAAACTATTTGATAGAAAAAGTATATTAGATTTTTCTCTAAATTTAGTTTTGGCATGATGCTATTTTACATAAAATATGTTATTTAATTGAAATACGAATTATTTTAAATAAATGGTAGTAAGAAAAGATTCATTTAAAATTAAAGGTGTTAAATAATATGCAATTTCGATTGAGTAAGGAAAAAAAAAAAAGTAGTGATGTTTAGTTTTAAATTTAAATCTAAATTATATGTTTCCCATTTTTGAAAAATACAAAAATGCAGCATAAAAACCCTCCAATATGACATGCAAAGAAGAATGAACTATAATTATGTATAGGTAAATAATGGATAAATATCATAAATATGTTTTTAAATATTATTTAAGAAATCTTATTTAAATTCCTTCTATTAGCTGGCACTCTACCTATATATATCTTGTTCAAATTTTCAATCGTTAATAAAATACATTTTATTCATCCACAGAAATGCAAACAATTTTTTTTAACTTGTAGTGGATGACACTGGATATTAATACAGTTTTTCAAATGTTAATTCATTAATTAAATTTTAATTAATTAATTTTAGTTTTATATGGGAGAAATATTCATATATTCATGCTGCTCTTTCTTCTCATTTGCTCATCATTAATTAATTAATTAGTTAATAATATCTTTTTTTCTCATAAATTATTATTTTATTCATTCAATTATTAATTTTTTTTTCATTTAATTATTAATTATTATTCATTTAATATATATTATTCAATTTTTAAAATAATGTAACTACAAATTGGAAATAATAAAAAAAAATCGTCTGATTTTAATTTATTCAATTATTAATTATTTTTATTTTATCATCAAATATTTTTATAATTCATTTAATATATATTATTCAATTTTTAAAATAATGTAACTGCAAATTGGCAATAATATAAAAAAAATTGTCTGATTTTAATTTAGTTTATTTTCTGGATATTATTATTCTTAATTTTTATGCCTCAAATTTGAAACGATCGTGTTTGAGTATTCTTGTTAATGTATTTTATTTTTTTAAATTTAAATGATCACAAAGTTTTTAATTAAATTTGAAATATAGCCTAATATATTTGCTTTTATTATTTTTGCTGTAATTCGAGATTGCTGTTCTTTTTTTTTTTTTTTTTCAATTCCTTCTATTAGCTCACATTCTCCCTATATAAATCTTGTTCAAATTTTCAATCGTTAATAAAATACTTTTTATTCATCCACTCAAGTTCAAATACATTTTTTTTTAACTTGTAGTGGATGGCACTTGATGTTAATACAGGTTTTTCAAATATTAATTCAGTAATTAAATTTAATTACATAATTTTTGTTTATTTTAGATTTAAGTTGCATATATCTACCAATAGATGGCGCCAGATAAATTTAAAAAAAAAATGAATGAAAATTATTTATTAAGGACTTTCTGCAATATAAAAAAAAAGGAATCGACTTTAAAAAATTTGTTTTTTATATTACTTGTTTTTGAGAATTTTATTATTCCTAGATATAACATAGTGGAAGATTTCGTGTGAAAAAAAATTTACTTAAGAAATTTAGTACAAGTATTAAATGGGAAATAAAGAATTGCTTTTTACACTTTCAGATTATAGCTAATTTGTAAATTATTATTTAAAAATTTGGATATTTAACAAGATAATAAATAAAAAAGGGACAAATAAAACATATTTGCAAAGAAAAATTCAACAATTTTTAGAAATTAAAAAAAAAAAAATTTGCATGGTGGTGAATAATTTGCAAATGCAAAATATTAATAAAATTTTTAAATCAATTTAAATTTAATACATTTATTTGTAATAGATTGTAGAAACACTTAGTAGTATATGTTCACAAATTATTTAAACTTATATAGAACAACAGATGGCACAACTATATAAACTCGAACGAATTAAAAAATTTTGTGCTATGACAAATGTTGATGCAACCAAGAAATCCTATTTCCATCAAAAATGTCATAAAAGCAGAATTCGCACTCCATTGATTAATTCTTATCCCTCTAATAACGATAAGTGAAGTCTTAAGATAAGCTCATTCATTAGGCTATTTTTTGGGGTTATTAAATCTAAATAAAGGAAATATGTATTTCATTTATGGTGAATTTTTTTTATAGCAAAATGTAACAAGGGATGAATTTTGCTGCAGATTTTCCACCCCTGGATTTTTAACACTTGTATGAAAACGTTTCTTCCAGTGCTTCAGAGAACCTTGTTTGTGAGAGACTGTCCCAAAATATCTGGAATGCTTATGCTGAGCTTAACAATGTGCAATTAAATAAATACAGGCAAACTTGTTTTATGCAGGGGACAGGGACAGCATAAAAAAAAGTACATAAAAAATATCTTGAAACCTCATAAGTAGTTATAAAATATTTGCTTGCAACACATTAAAAAATAATTTTTTTTTTAATGTGGCAAATAGAGACCACATAGAAAATACGTAAATCAAAACTCACAATCTAGCACTATCGCATCTAATAACATTCACGGTAGTGGGATGATATAATATAATGATGGTCCATTACTATATTAATAGTAATGGGTCATCTGTTGATTTTATTTTTAAATGAATGTTATTTTTGACAATTATCAGATGTTTTCTTTTTGAATTACATTTTGAATTAATTTTTTTCATAATATTCATATGGACTTTTTTATATACAGCACAAAAACAGGTTTTATGGTATATTTATTAAAAAAGTTTTACCTTTTTCATTTTCCTTTTTTTTCAGCTTTGTTTCAATACAATTTATAATATGAACAGAATTTGTTTTTGCATTTTACTTAACATTACAACTATGAACAAATTTTCAGATGTTGAGACATCTTAAAATCAATCAAATCACATAATTTTACATAATACACAAATACTACTAATATTTACAAATTTCACTAAAAACAAATCTAAGTGTACAATGTCAGCTGCAAGAAGATTTTATGAAAGGAAATGTAATTTTCTTTTGTTTGATAATCATCCAGCCAATTGAAGAAGTCTTCATATCGAATAACAGCTTCCTGAAGAATAAATAATATATATATAAACAAAACAATTAGAACAGCTTAATAATAAATAAAAGTGGAAATAGAGCGGGTTTTGGACGTTAAGGGAGTGCTGTTGAGTTCCAGCTTTTTCTTATTCAGTGTGTAAATTTGTCCAACCGTTAGTGTTAAAAAATTCTTATAAATAATATACCATCTTAACATTTTTAAATATAACATATCAAAAGTCACAATTTAAAAATATTGAATATATGTGCATCACTCAATAAAGTAAATTAATACTATTCACCGATCATTTTGATACCACCAGAGAGAACTGGCAAACTCGAAAGTCTTCATGGGCATTCCAGTGACAATATCCCTTTTACCCGGAAAAATCTTCACTCGAGAACTACTTTACAATATTCCAACTGATATATTACTAGAAAAATTTGCAAAAAGAATTGGAAAAAATAACAACTTTTCAGTCACAGAACTCGGAGATCTGCAGGAAAATGAACAACGACTAAGCTTTTTACATTAGTTTTGTCACTATTTTAGGCATAATCTTATCAGAACATGTCAGATTATACCTTACACAACAAAAATTTCTCGATTTTACGATAAACCCAGTAGTGCGCAAATATTCCTCATGTACACACCCAACTGCGAATTGTAAAAATCCTGTTGCAAATTACAAAGGATGAAAATATTAAATTATTCCCAACAACAAACCATGAAACTCAACAATTAGTCAAACAAATCTGTCAGGCACAGGGTTCTTCATTTTTCAAAAATCAAAACCGCTCACAGAAAATATAACAGCATCTCTCACCTCCCTAAGCTAAGCAATAAAGAAACTCTCTTTCTCATACAGGTACAATCCCGATAGTTCCGTTTAAAGATTATAACAAACACCGGGCTTCGACGTTTTACAAAAATTTTGAGTACAGTGGCAAACTTAAGAGGCCATGATAATCAGTCTCCAGCTCTCTTTCTACCTTTCAAATTGATATAACAACCAATCCAGAGCCCGAAATAAGTAAATTAAGCTTTCTTTTTTAATTTTTCTGTAATTTTTTTAAACTTTAACTTTCATTTTAAATCAGACGTTTAAAATTTTACAATGAAAACACTGTAGTATCTGAGCAAAAATGATATTTTTACTTCAGTGCAAGTTTTAGCAACAGAAAACCTTTTCTCAATTTCCAGGATCAATTCTACTTACTAATAAATTAATCTACAGAACTGATCGCTTTTGATAATACATGAAGATGAGGGCTTTTAATAGCTGTCGATTATGTATACCTTACCGGAATTCTCAATCTTATTAATCTCCAATCTGAAAAATGAAATACAGGCCATAATAATTCATCTACCACATGAGATTTTTACCACAGCCAATATTTATTCTCTAAAAGGCCAATTCACCAATGATTGGCTGGATGCAGTTTTATCATCAAATGACTTTCACTTCTATCATTCCTTGCGATTTTAATTCTCATCAAGTCACTCTTGTTCAATCTCTTGAATAACCATTCCAGCATTTTTAACAATTGGATCCTCAATAATAATTTAAACATTCTAAACACCAGCTCCCAATTCACATTACTCCCATCTTCTTCTCTATCTCTCCATTGTCAGTGCAGATATCTATCCGCTTTATCTTTTACATTCATACAGATCCTTCTGACAGTGATTATTTACCGATCCAATTATCCTTGTATCCTCTTAACAATATGCAAAAACTTGTAGATCTACCATTAAGTGACCTTATACTGTTTCATATTTTCAAGAGAGCCAGAACATTGCACATCCTGGATATCATTCAGACTTACAATCTTCCCTGTCTCACATTCAGCATAATAATAACTACAATGTTTCTCATCAGCCAACACTTCCTTGGCGGAATACACGGTGCAATAAACTTTTGTATCACAAAAGACGCCTTTATATCAAACACTTACTAAACTTTTCCATGACCATTGGATCACCTAAAAATATCTGCCAGATCCCGCCGTTTGATTTTACAACTTAAAAAAATTTTGGGGATTCAAATTGTCCTTCTAGCAATAATGATAAAATTTATAAAATCATCAATACTGTTTACAACAGAAATAAGCCTAGTCCGCAATAAAATCATCGTACTAATAAAAATTTGGATATCACAAACCGGTTCAACAAGCAAATCTTGTTGGCATTCCATTTACCAAACAATCTGACCAGTAATTTATTCCATTTGATCTTTCAAACGATTCTTCGCATTATTTATAATGAACATTTTATATTTCAGTGAACTACAAAATGCTATAAGCGCTACTCATAATAATTACCCAGACAGCGATGATATTTCCATTAAATTAATTAAAAAGTCTTCCAAATCAATATCTTCTTCATATTTTTAATAATACATAGCATACAGACAATATTCCGCAAAATGGTTCACCACATATATCATCCCAATTCTAAAACCCAACAACGATAGCACTTTCAGTACCTTTTACAGACCGATAGACTAACTTCCATCTTAAGCAAAATTTTTGAACGGATAGTACTTAAGAGATTCATTCATTTTTCTATTCTTGACAAATTTCATCTTTGCCATTCTGGCTTTATTCTATTTAATGACTTCATGCATTCGTTGTCACTTCTTCATCACGACATCATTGAAGCTAAAAATTATTTCATTTTCATTAAATTAAACATTTTTCGGCGTACGATTTTGTTTTCTCAGAGACGTTCTTTATAAAATCTTGCAATTTGGTTTAAAAGGCACCGCCGTAAACTGGATTTCTAATTTCGTCAATAACAGAAATTTTTTACATTAAATGGAGAAACTGTTTCGAAGAAACTATCACTTGCAGAGTTCAACAAAGCTGTGTTCTAAGTACTGTCTTATTTACGATCTACATGCACGATAGTTTTGACAACATCCCCGCTTATACTGAATGCTTATATACACCGATATTTTTTTTTATTTAGTAGTGATAATAGTCTCGATAAAGTTATCTTCAATCTCTAACTTACTCTTCATAAATAACCCCAGTGGTACATGGAAATTCATCTTTCAACTTGCGAAATGCAAAGCAGTAAATTTTTCAAACAAAAACAAATTCCAACTCATCACTTGCAGATCCATGGCATCAATATACTATGGAAACAGCACACCTGACTTATTCGCATAATTTTTTCACATAACCTCACCTTCAAACAGCACTTCCTATATCCAAAAAAGAAAGTCATCAAAAAGTTAAACACAAACAAAGTAATAGCAGATAACTCCTGGGGTTGTTAGTCCTGGCATCTCATTAAAATTGCTGATCTCACTACACGAAGTCTACTTGAATATGATATACCCCAAATGTCAATCCTGTCAAATCTCAAGGGCAAAAGGATTTACATAAAATCCTCCACGAAAAGGCTCAATGATTATCTTCTTGGATTATTTAATCACCAAGATGGTGCCAAATTCGGTTCTTGGCGATCGGGCAGCTTCCAGTTTAACTCCTCAGAATTTTGAAAATACAAATTATTTTTATGAAAGAATTGGGAGTCAAAATTTTAAACTGACCCCTTAAAAATGCTCCACTTTAGACTCCAACTCTTTTCCACTGATTTCAATACACTTATAAAAATAATTTAAATTCATAGAATAAATACCTTTAAAATTAGAAATAGTAAATTAAATTAATATTAAACAGCTTTAACATTCTTTTTGATTTAAATCAACAAAATTTATGCATACCATTACAATACTAGTATTAATTGTGACTTGAAATATCTATTTGCTCTAATTGAAAGTCACATTTTAAAAACTTAAATCTTAATTTTTTAAAAATGAAAGATAGCTATTTTTATTTCAAATAAAAATTAACAATAGAAATAAGAATTTCAATTAACTGTATTAAAGACAAAAAAAAAAAAAAAAAAAAATACAGAAAAGTTCATAATTAAAATTTTTTAAAAACTAACCAAAGTTTCTTTTTCATTGAAAAACTTCCAAAATTTAGGAAACAAGTGTGTCCATAAATCTTCAGCAAATGCAGAGTTTACTGTAGATAATTTATGAACAGCATGGAAAAAAGACAAAGTGTCCATTCTACTTAAACCATTCTTAAAATCCTGCAAGTTTCTAAAAATATTTCTGCAATCCTTAAATAAAAATATACTGTTAGATGTATATTGATTAAATAGTAAGTGCATGAGTAAAAAAAAAAAAAGCTCCATCATTGATGCTTATATATTCAGTATAATAAAAATAAAGAAAATTTAGTTAAAAAAAAATAAATGATCATTGCAAATTTGAGAAAAAATTAATTTTTATTAAAATTTTAAACTATCACTTTAAAAAAATGTTTTGGAATTTATATTTTACTATACCAAAGAATAATTATGCAAATTTTAAATAAATAAGGAAAGAAAAAATTTACAGCAATTTGAAGTACTCAAATGAATCCAATAATTAGTATAAAATATTTTTTATGTATAAATTTATTCATATTGAGAATTTGAAATATATTATGTTTAAAGCAGGATCTCCCAATTTTTTTTTTTTCATGAGAATTTTTTATCTTTTAAAATATTGATTGCAATAAACATTAATATATCTAGATAATATAAATTTAGAAATAATGAAAATTATATTACTTAATTAAGTTATTTCAAAGAAACAGGAAAAGTTCTTAAAACATTATTAAATAGAAATTTAAATTTGACTAATAATATAGATAATTCCCCAAATCTCTTAAGAATATTTATCTATGTATATTTACCTATATTTATCTATTCTCACAAAATGTAATTTAATATATAATGGCATATGCATGATTATTTAAAAATAGTTTTCGACATTAAATGGCAGTGAAAAATAAACTTCAAAAGAGTGTTAAGAATTAAAAAAAGAAAATAATGAACTTTAAAAAAAGATATAAAAATTTATTAAGAATTTATAAAAACTCTAGTAAAAAAAGTATATTATTTTAATTTCTTTCATAAAGAATATCTAATATTTAGACAAATTATTAAACATGCATTGGATAAATATTTAAATTCCTTAAGAGAACTTAATCACATGAATCAAAATTCAAATAAATTATTGCTATTGTTTGATTACAGAATTATTATAATTACTGAAAGATTGGATGATATTTATAAGATTATGCATATTATCATTTAAATTCACATAATTGAACACTTTTTAAGACAAGTTAATTATTTGAATAACTACATGGTAATTTTGTTCTCTAAAAATAATGAAGTATTAATAAATTGAATGAAGTATTTTCATAAAAGGAGGAAAACACACGTATACAAAAATTAAATCCAATTTTATTAAAACAAAATTAAGTAACATTATTTAGAATGTTTTTTGAAAAATTAGGAACTTATAAACATGATAATCTGATTTTTTCCATTCATATAAATTAAATTTGTTTCTTACCAATGCAGTTTAAATAAAATGTTATTTAAAAACACAAAATGAAGTATAAAAAAAACTAATGTATATATACCATTTTATGTAAACATATTTTATTACTAAAAATAAAATACTTACATAATTAAAACTTTCATCGGAAACAATTTTAGAAGATTGAACTTCAGAACTACGTTTGACATCAATTAATGTTAATGGAACATTTTGAACAGCACAATTTATGAGCCCAATACATAGTGCATAAGAAAAGGGTTTTGTTTTCCACAAATTTAATTGAGGCAAAGAAATTATCACAGACTTTAAAGATAGAAAATTGCTCTGTAAAAATTCAGGCTGGACTTCAGGGCATTCAAAATGAAATGCAGACAGTGTACTATTATAAAAGCAATTTTCTTCAGCAAAATTTAAGTACCTGTTAAAAGAAAGAAAAAGCAAAACAGATATGAAATTTCATATTTTACAATAAATTAAAACAAATAATTTTATGAAATTTATATCATTACAATAAAACTGACAAAAATAAAAGCAAATAAACTGCATAAAAATTCAAAAGAATGTCATACACACCTATTATAAAAAGCAATCTTTTCACAGTACTTAGCACAGAGTGCTTCATCTTCTATAAAATATGAATCAATTTTGAAGGAAATTTCTTTTAAAACATCGCAAAATTCCTGTTTTGGAAAGTCTGAATTAAAAAATTTAGAACAATCGGTAAAGCATAATTCAGGTAGGTCCAAAACAGTCGATATCAAAGCCTTGGAATTTGTTTTTTGAACCACATCAAATAGAAAGTTGTAACTAAGAGCATCACAGCATTTAGTTTTAATAAGTATCTCAAAAATAGTGATCAGCTTGCATTCTGATGTGTTGAATTGATTTGAAGCTGTAAGATCAGAAAATAACAAATAATTTATTAAGTATTTAATCACATTTTAAATAAACATGAAATAAAATTTCAGAAAATTTGTCTTAAATAGATATAAAATTTTGATATTTATATGTGTCTAAAAAACTTTTCACACACACAAACACATATATATTTGCTATCAGGTTTTTAAAGATACATAAAGTATCTAAAAGAAGGTTATAAACGTTTCCTAACTCATAAATAATGCTATATTTAAAACTGAGGGTTACCATCTAGAGTCCAAATGCAAGTTTATCTTATATCAAAATCGAACAATTAAACATTTACTTAATATACTGTAGAATTTAAAAAGTAAACGGAATAAATCTTGTCTAAATTTGGAATCAGAGGGGAAAAAATCTTCTTCCTAATGTTAAAGAATGATCATTTCAGTTAAATGGCCTATCAAAAATTTATTAAATCAAAAAAGCACATTAAATGTGATAAAAATATTGTGAAAATTTCCTATAGTTTTCTCACATTAAGTCAAATTTTAACTTAATTTATACATTAAAGGCTGGAGCAATAGAATTTTGCTTTTAAATACTTTTGCTTGATTCATAATGTATGATTATTATTTGATCTTCACAAATGTCTGCACCAATATGCTTAAACATTATGCTGATAAAATTGTCAACAAGGCAAATAAAATAGAAAGCGTAGGCAATAACATAAGATAAATGCAAGTGACCATCAGCAGTAATTCTTGTTATTAACATAATAGAATATATTGATTTATAATTAAATATTAGATATATACAGGCGGTTATCAAAATAATGGAAACGCATGTGAATAAAAATGACATTTAAGAATGTGCTTCATAAGCATTAAAATGTAATCAGTATTTTTTAATATAAAAAGAATATATCATGGTAGTATGAGGTAGCATTAGTGAAGTTGTATAAGTCTTGGATTTTTGTCAAAAGCATACAATTTCTGAGCTCACAGACTTTTAAAGAGGCAAAATTGTAGCAGCCCGACTAGATAGAGCAACTGTAACCGAAACAGACCAGCTTTTAAGCGTTTCTACAGATACTGTGTCTAAAGTCGTGACAACATACACACAGTGAGGCAAGACAAGCTCGGCAAAGCAAAATAGAGAAAGGAAGGAAAAGCTGAGTGAAAGAGACTGGCGGATATTATAATGTTTAAAAAGAAAACAGCTGCAGCCAAAGTGACCGCAGAGCTCAAACAGCATCTGGATTCTCCAGTGTCAATAATTACAGTTAGGGAGGCCCCTTTATAAACAGGATTGATAATTTATAGTAGAACAGTAATTCTCAAGCCGCTTGTCCCATCCGTTAATGACAAACATTTTACAGTGGTGCCACAACCACAAAACCTGGTCGATTGATAAGTGGAAGAGTTATATGATCAGACGAATCATCGTTCACATTTTCCACACAACAGGACGTTAGGAGGACACCTGCACAAGCGTAAGATCGTAATTGTCTCCTTTCAACTGTAAAACACGGAGGTGGATCTGTCATGCTATGTGTAGCCATGTTGTGTTTTTCTGCTGGCCCAATCGTATCCTTGAAAGGAAGGATCACTGGGGAGAAATATAGAGAAGTTTTAACTGACCAAGTCCATCCTAACCGTATGCAAACTTTGTTTTCTGCAGGAGATGAAATTATTCAGGATGATAATGCTCTTATTCCTGTAGTGAGTCCTGTCCAATCATGATTTGATGAACACAATGATGAAGTGAAGCCTGTACATTCGGCTGCGTAGGCCCTCGACCTCAATATAATCGAACCATTGTGATCTATTTAAAGGCTCCTTCCCACCGAAGCGAGAGACGTGAAGATTCAAGCGGCAAGCGAGAAAATTTTTCGAACCCTTCACAGCGAAACGCCAGAAATAGCATTACGCCTAGTGAAGTTCCGCTTCGAGTTGAAAGTTGGCCAACTCGAGGCGTCGGATTTCAAACCGATTTCAGGCGAACGTGGTGAGGCTAGTGATTGGTCAAACCTTGTAAAATCTTGAATCTTCTACCTCGGTGGGCACGAGCCTTTAGAGCGATCAATCCGGAAACGATATCCTCTGAAGGCATATCTACCAGAACTTTCACAATTTTTTTTTTCTTCTAATGCAGCTGGCAAATAGACCGTGATCTTCGCCATAAGGGCTGCACTGATGTTACTCACTTTGCATTACCCAGGTGGCGCGTGTAACTTGATGTTAAGCCACGAACGCGGAGTAACAATGCCCCCGCAGCGCTCTACGATCCTATTAGGACCGGGACCTACGGCTTAAAGTGGATTCCGAACCCCTACAAACATCCATGGCAAAGCCGGGATTTGACCCGATACCTGTGGTACCTAACGCCAGAGCGCTAGCCATTCGGCCCTCACTTTCACAATATCTACATGAAGAATGGTTCAATATTCCTCTAAACACTATTCAGCACTTGGATGATTCGAATCTCAGGCGAATTCAAACTGTATTTCATGCCAAAGGCTATCCTACACCATGTTAACGATGCCTTATAACACTAAGATGTTTCCATTATTTTGATAACCACCTGTATGTATGTATGCCGACATTTTCAGATCATTAAATAAAGCAAGGCATTTTTAAATAATAACATTTTAATAAGATGTTAAGAACTGAATATGGACAGTTCGGCCAATATGAAAAGTATAGTATACAGAGTAGTGATGCTATTCCTAGTTCAAGAAATTATTAAATAAACTGGAATTTCTACTCTCCAACTATCCTTCATTATTCCAATTCCTGGAATCAAGCAAGATTTCATTAAGTTAACTGATGCAGTTGTGATGCTTTAAACCAGTTCTGAATTGTGTTCTTTTAATTGTGACAAGATTATCAATTCTGTAATTTTTTGCGATTTCCTTTTCTTATCTAAGTCTTTTTATTTTCTATAATTCTATTGAATTTTTTGAATCTTTGTTTTGGTTTCTTCTCTCATCTTTAAATGTTAAGAGTCAAACTCGTTTGCTGCTTCTTTTAGGATCTTGGTAATTTCTAAGTCTACTTTGTTTTTCATTTCAGAAATAGTGTTCATTTAGTGCTTTGACAAGTAATGTAGTTTAATACTCTCTATAATTTGTCTACATGTTTAAATCATTTGACAGGATCTTCTAAACTCAGTTTTGCACGATCTGGTATCAATGTTCACTGCACCACTTACCCATTTCTTTTAGGTACTCCTGTGGCTATGTGAAAATGATGAATTTTCCTTGTTCACAATAATCTTTGAATTCTTTTGGGAAAATTCTGAACCTCGATTACTGATGATACAAGATGGATTGGCGAATGCTTTTGCTGCAACAATAGTTTCTCTAATGTATTCTACACAGTGAGGGATTTGGCATGTTATTTTCTTCACAAGCAACAGCCCTTGGGTGCCTCAACCTCACATTCCTTCCAACTTTTCTATATACAGTGACTTTTCTCCAATCCTTACATTTCGAAATCTGTATATCTTTTTCAATGTCATCAGACCATCTATTCGGTGGTTTTCCTTTGGCTAGGGATCTCTCAGATTTTTTGAACGTCCAGATCTTAGTTGGATTATCTTCCAGTCTTCTCCAAACATAGCCCAGCCATCTATCTATTACTATGAATGACTTGTGGTTGTCTATAGAGCCTATAAATTTTAAAGTTGTATCTTATTCGACAACGTCCTACCTAGCACTGGGCAAAATATTGCTCTGAGGAAATTCCTTTCATAACATGTCCAGTGAGCATTGTATATATTGTTTCACTTGCATAAAGTAAAACAAGTTGTATAAGTGTCTTAAATATTCTTAATTTTTGTTTTGCGACTGATAAGATCAGATTTCAGTTGTATTTTCGGCCCTCCCCAAAAAAAAAATTATTGGCCCTTTTAACGTTATCACTTTTTATTCTTGGATTATTTTTGTCATTAATTATAGTGCAAATATATTTCCAATCATCAATCTTTTCGAAGATGTAATCATTAATACACAATTGATTGCATTAATTTACCATGGAAGTCAAGAGTTTGGATTTATCCCCATTGACTGTAAGGCCCATGTTTGTGGCAGAAGATTCAAGAGCTGAAAAGGCCTAATTACTGTCCTTCCAATAATATCTATAACCCCTGCGTAGGCCAGTATTTGCAGCGACCAGTTCCGACGATTTAATCCATTATCTCTGATGCACTTTTCTAATGCTAAATTGATTAGAAAACAAACAAGGGAATCTCCTTGACATGGACCTCTTTCTGTTATAAAAGGTACAGAAAGATAATTTTGAATTTTAACCCTACTCAGATTAATAAGAGGTAAAATTATATTAAATATATCGTGCTAGCAAGCAACATTGTAAATTGGCATGTTACTGAGAAGTTCTATAAAATGGATTCCATTGTAATACTGCATTATTAAGAAGTATTTATTTATAAAAACAACTAAAAATGGAATATCTCAGAAAAATGTTAAAGCAAGACCTCTGAATGCTAGGAATATAAATGAGAAAACTGATGCTTTAAAGATTATTAAACAACAAAAAACTGCTAACTAAAAGACCTATCTATGATGCAATGGAATTATTAAATACATTGACATATTAATGTAAAAATAAAGAGGAAAGGAAATGCCAAGATGAACTTAAGGAAAGGAAACAAAGATAAGAGAATGAAAAAAATATGAATTATCACAACATAAAACTGGAAAATAAAAAATTTAAACCTAAATTTGATATTCGAAGTCTAATACAAAAATTTGATCCTGCTAATTAGCAATATTAGTCTTTATCTTACCTTGTTTGACTGTCAGATTCAAATACCACAATAACACAAAAAAGTTTTGGGTTTCTTATGCAGTTGGCGTACTGCCAAATAACATAGCTTAGATTGTAACTAGAGAAGATGAAGAAATTGCAGACAATTATGATTATGTCTAAAGCTTACTTCTGAAGCGATTTAAAATGAAAACTTTTGGTGAATCATAACAAAAAGCTAAAGATTACTTGGAAAGAATTTTACAAACAACTGTCAGACTTAATAATATGTGATGAAATTAAACAAAAGGTTTCATCAGATGTAAAAAATGCTTCATTTATGATTGGTTACAGATAAAAACTGTAGATGGCAAAAAAAATAACATAAAATATGTAATAGAAGAGTAGTAATGCTTTTTATAGTTTTATTAATAAGAGGAATTCATAGATTATTAATTACATTATCTTAATTAACAATATTATTAAATTAAACAATTGCACTGTTTTTAAGTTGCAACTTGAAAAATAATATATTTGCATGTTTGAAGAACAATATTTAAAAACAATTTAAAAAATTAAAAAACCAATTTTACTAAAATAAAAATCTGTATTTCATTTCATTAAAGAAAATTTTATATTTTACCAATAACGTTACTAGAGAAATCCTCCATTACTGAACTGAGAAACTGACTGCAGTTTGATTTTTTTAAGCATTCTGGATAAATAGAAACTATCTCTTTCAAGATGCACCATCCTAACTGACGAATAAAGCATCTGAAAAAGTGTCATAAATTTTATTAGGCACACAAGGAAATTATATAATGATACAAGACAAATACAAAATAAATTTAAAATACCTGAAAACAAATGCATAACAGTACTCATGCAACTTGTCTCCATAAAATTCAATGCCTTGTTTCTGTTTATAGTCCAAGCAACAAAAATCACTGAAAGAGTTAGTGAAATAATAAATGAATATGAAATACTGAACAAATGCTTTATTTAAATTAATAACAGTAAAATCCTTACTTTAAAAACAAAACAAGGAATTCAATGAATTCTTTTCTGATTTTTCTATCGAAGTCTTTTAGAGTTTGTATTCCATAAAATAATTTCAATAATAAGTTCTGCAATTCATCTATTAGCTAGTATTAAAATATAAAATTACAAAACAATAAGAAAAATTTAAAAACATCAAAAAAATTTAAATAGCATTTGAATCAAAACTTACAATTTTGATATCAGAAAGAACATAACTTTTTTCTTGAAAACCATCAAAACTTGATTTTTTTAGAGGTTGCTGCCACATATCTCTATAAAATATACAAAATAAGATCATTTGTATTGCAGGTTAACAAAGAAGACAAAAATGTTTTGATTCTTAAAAATGCAATACATACGATTCTAATGAAACTTCAAAAAAATTTAATACTTCTTCCAATTCAGATTTTTCAAAGGACAAAATTGTCTTTAGTACCTAAAACAAATTGATATAGATTGGTAAATAAAGATACTTAATTATACAAAAAAATAACACACATATTTAATATTTGTATAATGAAGAATAATTATAATGCAAAAAAAGTTAATTGTGTATTTTGACAAAATGTTAACAGAATGTATGTTGTTTTATTTTTATAACGCTCTTTCCATGACATTAATGTTGAATTTTTAAAAATACTATAATCAACTTTCTGGTTTGTCTTAACAGGCAACAAAACATTTTTTTTATGACAAAAATGTACTCAAATGTAGCTAGCCAAGCACTAAGTAATTTGAAAATAAAATTTAGTACAACAGATGTGAAATAAACACAGAAATATTATACTGTAATCAAATGTAGCTAGCCAAGCACTAAGTAATCTGAAAATAAAATTTAGTACAACAGATGTGAAATAAACACAGAAATATTATACTGTAATATTTTTTATTGACTAATTATTAACGCAAATTAAAAATTTTATATAATGCAACCTTATTTTATTCACCCTATCAAAGTGAATCTTGTGAATAAATTTAAATAATTTCTTTTTTTTACTTCTTTCCAGGACAGTGAAGCATTATCAAGATATTGCAAAATATACTTATAAATGTGACATTTTAACTTCATGTGTTTGTGAAAAAAAAATAATGCTTTAGTTTCTTAGAAAAGAGAGAGAGGAAAAGAGTGATATACTTGCATAGATTAACAGTTTGATAATATAAAGAAAAATGCATTTTGCTACACTTTTTCTTTTGTACTGAGGCAAAAATAAAATGTATTTATTTTTTTCAATAGGTAATAATGAAATACTTTTAGTCATATTAAATCCATCACATCTTTCTAATAATTTTGTATCAGTTATTTTTTATTATTCTATGAGGAATGTCATTAAAGCTAGTAGAATGATTATGAAAAATAGATTCCAATTTTGATGAAATATAACTGAGTCCTAGTACAATGGAATGAAAAAAAGTTAATATTGGCCCATATTTAAAGACATATCCAACAACAATAGCAAAAAAAAAAAAAAAAAAAAAAAAAATAATAAATTATTCAGCAACACAATACAATTAAATACAAAATATCAAAAATTAGAAGTACATGCAAATTTTTAAATAAAATTAAAAAGTCCAAACACGAAGAACTGAAAATTCCAGTTTTAAAAAAATTTCCTAGTATTAATAAGCATAATAAATTGTTGTGCTTTTTATAATTTGAAATTTTTAGAGCTTAGTATATTATGGTTAGTAAATTTTGTTTGTTTTTTATTTTTTTTTTTTTAATTTTTTATACAAAATGTCAAAATTTCAATTTACACAGTGTTCTGGAGTACCAATCTCTCAGATAAATTTTAATGGTAGGTGTATAAATAAGTAAACCATATGATGTGTTATATAAATCGAATACAATAAAGTTGCAATGAACAATACTCACATTACTCTTTTTAATCAATAGAAATAAAATATCTTGCATTCGAAGTATTAAAAATTTGGAAAACCTTTCTTTTTTTAATTCTAAAGAGCACTTCAGAAATCCAATCACGATATCTGTGCTACTGAGATGATGCTAGAAAATAGTTGTAAATAAATTAGAATTTTGAAATATTAAAATAATTTATTTCTAAAAAAGATCAATTAATAATAATAATAATAATAATAATAATAATAATAAAGGAAATTTCATTGTGATCATATTGATGAAATAAATATAAACATTTTTAAAATGAAATGTGGTATTTTTTTTACTCAGAATGCATGGTGCATGTGTAATTTTACACCATTACTTTAATGCAGGTTTTTTAATAGAACTCGTCTAATTATTTTAAATAGCATTTTTTTACCTTAGTTTATTATCAAAATACATATTTTTGTGCTTCCCTAATAGAACACTAAAAAAGGAATTGAAAATTATTTTCCCATTCCTAACAAAATTTGTAAGTAAAACATTGAGGGTGTATAATCAAAAAAGAAGTAATGCATAATAAATATTCAAAGTATTTTCTAAGACTATAAAGTCCTTAAAATATTCATATGCATTTTTAATATATAAAAATTTTAATAAATTTGGGTGAATTTCAACTATCGTACTTTTTGTTCTGACCATTCTTACATTTTTTTGTTCTTCAAATGTCCATTCATATTAGATACATATGCTGATGGCATTTTTTAAAATTTTAGCTTATAAAATTATATTACTGTTTTTGCATTTTATGATATTACAAACATTTTATAATATAATACTTATTTTTACTATTAAGGAAGGTAATAAAAATATTAAAAGTAACCAATACTAATAGAATTAATAGAATCAAAGTAACATTGGATGTCTGAATCAGACCTTGTCATATGTCAAGTTATTTTTTAATACATAAGTATTTTTTCATTTTTTCCATATATATTTTTTAATGCATAAGTACTGTCAACAGCGAATAACAAATTTGAAATGCATCACTTTTATAAATAGTAAAGTATTTTTATTTAATCTTTTAAAGTTCTTTTAAACTGTAATAGTAGTAATATTTTACACGTATTACAGTATTAACTAAACAGCCATCACTTTTGTTTATTATTTTGAAATTCTATGGGAAAACAATTATCCCCAGATGGTCAAGTTATGGTTTTATTATACTGTATTTAGAATATCAAGTTAAAAAAGTATTTCCAACTACTATTTATAAATTTATCCTTGTCCCGTTTATTAATCCTTGTAATTAATGCATATCATATCAAAATGATCTTTCAAAACTGTTTGGAAGCATTTTTAAAATAATATTGTGACTTCATAACCACTGCATTACAAAAAAAAAAAAAAAAAAACACTTTTAAAGTATATTTCTGCAAAAAGAATCAGAATTTTTAATATTATTTGACTAAAATAAAGATTTTCGTTTTTATTTTATATATTTAATGAAGGGAACTTTTAAAACTAATTTTAATGTCATGTCAAGATCAGTGAATAATCTTTATTCAAAATAACATCAAAAAGTTTTCAGATGTACATGCTAAGATGAAATGCTTCTAAGAAATTAAGGTATGCTTTAAAAAATATATATAAGTAATGTTACACTAATTTTTATCTTCCTTTTTTGTAATAAATATCTTTTCATTAGTGTTTAATATTTTTGTAAAACAAAAATTGCGTCTGTGGCAAAACATTACAAAAAAATTGTCTATGGTTTTATACTTAATGAATTTAACTAAGATTACACTTTGAAAATAATTTTGATAACTAAATAATGAATTTGAATTTTACTAACAGTACTATAAAAACAAACAAATGGTATGATACTAATATTAAAGAAACCATTTTCTAATTTTAAGGAGGGAGGGATAAAGAGATAAAAAATAATTACTAATTCTAAAAGAAAAGACATTGGTGATAATATTCAGCAAGTTTTAATAAGTGACATAAAATGTGTAACATATTTTCAAAGTTTCATGCAACTTAATTTTTTGAGTCAGAGCGTCATATACATATTGGCAGGTGTGGTAGCCTCAATTTTTGAAGGTGCTTGAATGAAAAGATGGCGCTGCCACAAATTAAAAATTATTCTAGGAAAATAATTAGATAAGATATAAATAATTTTATTACACTTGCTATACTTATTAAACATCTAGTAATAAAATATAAAAAATTCTTACCACAAACTCAACTAAGTTCTCTTCAAATTTATCATCTGGGTACAAGCACAGACTTTTGACAAGGAGAGGCAATATTTTCTGTTCTAATACACGCGACTCTGAATTTTCTTCCTACATGTATGTATATATGTGTATATATAGATAGAGAGAGAGAGAGGGAGACAGAAAACAGATAATTTTAATAATTAGAGAAATTTATTTAAAAAATAATATTGGCTAGAAAGTAAAAAATATTATGTTGAATATGTATTTTATGCATAACATTTAGTAAATTATTTTCTAACTATAATATAAGAAATGTTATAAAAATAAATACATGTACAAAATGTAAAACCAGAAGGAAAGGAACTGAATCTACAGAAAGAACATAATTTCTGGAATGATTTATCTTTATATATCTAAAGCAAATCTTTAAGCAGTTCATAACAATTCAATTACTAATCTGTAATATTGATTTATTTTTTTAAAAAATGTTCAATATTAATAATATTACAGTAGTCTAACATCCTTATTTAAATTTATATAAGTTTTATATTTGTAATAATTTATAATAATAAATTACATACATAGGTAAAAATACTTACAAGTAAATTGAAGAAAAAATTATGCAACATAGTGATAGTTGCTTTTAATGCACGATATCCGTTTTGAGTTTTATTTTTAAATTTCTGAAATAAAGACAAAAATAAATTGTTTTTGAAAAATCAATATCTATGTAATTTTAGTTTTTACAATAATTCCACATTTAATTAAATAAAATTTTTAATTGAAATGAATAACAAACTATCCAAATTGATTATATAACCTAATCCTACTGTAATACGTGAAAATATGACAAAAATTTTATGCACTAAATAAATAAAGAACAAACATATCAAATTTCCTTCTTTATTAAGATTTAGGAAAATAAATATTTATTGCATATTTAAAATTGATTTTTATAACAGAAAATGTCCATAAATTAGCATTCCTATCACATTCAATTTGAGAAAGAATTTAGATCAGTCATAGGAAAATATAGCTTACATGATGACCTTAATGATACAAAAGGTAACATCAATTTTTTGCTGCTTCTCATAATATGATAATTACATGCACAATGTTTCAGCATAGGGGTATTCACAAAATAATCTAGAGATCACCTGATGAATCTCAAACAACCAAATCGATCATGTGTTGATTGACTTCAGACATTTTTCGTCAACATCATGGATGTGAAGGCTTATAAAAGAGTAAATACAGATTCTGATCACTATCTAGTGGTATGCAAATTTAGGAGATCTCTGGCAAGGAAGGTGCAAAGATCTTCCAGTAAGATTTAACTATAGAAGCTGAAAGTCCCTAAAGTTCGTGAAGAGAAAGTGCACGGTGATGAGGTAAATGAAAAGTGGCAATTTGCAAAAAGACTATAAATACCAATAGATGATACATGTTGATAGGTATAGAAGGGAAATGTCAGAGATAACTGACTGGTTCAATAATGAATTTTCTCAAATCTTCTATGAAATCGCTATCTCCTGACATGGGCAGTGTTATTGATGTATATCAGTGTGGTTTCAGAAATGGAAGATCTACAGATGATCAAATGTTTACCTTGAGATAAATATAGATAGTTGGGATATGGCATTAAAAAAACCCACTATCTTTTTGTGGACTTCAAGATAGCTTATGATAGTATTGATACAGTTGAGCTACTACACGAACTGACAGAATTTAAAGCACCAATGCACAATTTAATTAAACCACTCCTTACTGAGACCCTTTCTGCGGAATGAATTCAGGATGAAACATCCACCTCTTTGAGGTCCATAAAGGAGTTACATAGGGTGATGCACTTAAGTATCTCCTCTTTAATTTGGCCTCGATCAAAATATAAGAGATGTTCATATCAATATAAGGAGCACCATATTTAATAAATCAATACAAATTCTGGCATATTTTGATAATGTGGATATAATTACCCTGTCTAAAATGTTGGGAGAGATCCTTCTGCCACTGACGATATCAGCGAGGAAAATGACGTTAAGTGTAAATATGGGGAAAAAAAAAACCATCTGTGGTAAAAAGGAACGCCTGCCTGATATGTCTGCTGTTGGGTACTTTAAATTTGAAACTGTGAAAATTTTACCATCTAGATTCCAGGATGAATTATCAAATTCATATTAATCCTGAAATTAGGAAAAGGATTACTGCTTTTTTGGTTTAAGAACTTTATTGAAATCTCTTTGATAAAGTGAAAGAAAACTTTTTATAGAAGGTATTGATAAAATCAGTCTTAACTTATGTTTCAGAAACATGGGTTTTGATGATGCAGGAGGAGAACACCATGATGGTCTTGAAGGGAAAGTTCTAAGAACTATTTTCAGGGCCTTTTAGAGAATAATTCATGGTATAAAAGATATAGTTTCTAAATAATAAAAATCTATAATGATGAGAATATTATTAAACCAATAAAATTAGGTAGAATGAGATAGGCAGGGATGGAAGGATTTCCTGAATGAAGAATACCCAAAGCAAATTGGAAATTATTTTTTGAAAGGAGGGAGGCCTGGGAGGGACTTCTGAAGAAGGCCACGACCCATGATGGGTAGTTGAGCCAATGTTGATGATTGACGGTCAAACTCACTATTAACAAGGAAAACTGTAATAGCATAATTTAACAAAAATGCATTCATTCCCAATGGATCTCAACAATAATTTGTAATGGATCCTCTTAGCTCTATGCACAATTATATAGTTGTAGTAGTAATCTTACAGCCTCTTGGTTGAGAGGCGGGATTACACTAACAGCAGACTTCTTTCAATGGGCAAACAACCTTTGAATTTTTAATCAATTTCACTAACTGAAATTTTTTTAAAATGGAAACCAAGCTACTTCCTAACAAAATTTACTTTCAAAGTTTCATAAAGTTGAATTAAGAGGAAATGAAATTGCAGAATATTTTTATACATGTTAAAAAATCTTGACTTTATTCATCATTAGATATCTTAAATGAATGCAATTCTGCAATTGTAGAAAATATTCAATAAAATTACAAAAACAAATTTTTACAGCTGCTATTTTTAACTTGAGTTTATAAATGCATCTTATAAAATTAATAATTTTTAAATATTTTGAAATTTGCTAACTAAATATTAATTTTTTCCCTTTCTTTTTTACAGAAAATATGCGTCAACAACTCCATTATAAAATTTTGCAATAATTATTTGTAATATTTATCTGACTGGAATATGTAATTAGAAATTCAAAAAAATATATTCCAAGGTTCAAAGCAAAATTTAACACACCATATTTTTCTATTTTCAATGCTACTGGATTATCGGTAATTTTATTTATAACACAATAAATATTTAAATACAACATTTTAAATATGAAATGATAAATTTCGATAACCAAGCTGAAACAGAAATTGTAATAAGGCATACTAAACTTCATAATCAGGCCTCTTACTTAAAATAACCAGTAGATTAATAATAAATAAGTGCTAAAAAAATAAGACAAAATCAATAGATGAGCATAAATCAAATCATGTTGAAACAAGAGAGTACATTACAAGGATTAAAAAGATCCTAAACTTCTATCAATGAACTTTACAATGCATTCATTTCATGCATATCAAATTTATATATATATATATATATATATATATATTATATACAGTCAGTCAAATTAATGTGAACACCACCTACTTTCGACGTCAACGTGAAATAACCTATCACAAAAGGCAGGTGGCACATTGCAGTGGAGTGTATATAAAGGATGTCCTAGGGCATCGGAAAGCATTTCAATTGTTGGCGTAACGCTAAAACGTAGCGATTTATCCGACGTTCATAAAGGGCATGATTATTGGCTTTCGGGCTAAGGGTGGGAGCATTTCGAAACAGCTAATTTTGTGAACTGTTCGCATGCCTCCGTGGTAAAAGTATACCGTGCATGACAAAATGGCACTATCCAAAATCAACGCCATAGCATATATGGTGCACAACGGCTATAGATGACAGAGGCGAACGAAGGCTACGGAGATGCGTTCGAGTGAATGGGCGCGCAACTGTTGAGCAATTGACCGCCCAGATGAAAAAGGATGTGTATCCTCAACAACGGTTCAGCGAAAGTTGCTGCGCATGGGTTCATCGGCGGCGAAGGCTGGAATTTGCACGCCAGTACCGAAACTGGACGTCCACAGAGTGGCGACAGATGGTTTTTCCGATGAATCACGTTTTATGCTCCATCGACAGATGGACGTTGGCATATACGGCGTGAAACGCCTGAGCAAACACCCTGCAACAATATGGAAGGATCCAAGCTGGAGGAGGGAGCATTATGGTTTGGGAATGTTTTCCTGGCATTCACTGGGTGCACTCATCATTGTGGAAGGCACGATGGATCAGCATAAGTACGCATCTGTCCTGCGGACCATGTCCACCCCTACATGCGAAATATTTCTCCTCAGAATGATGGCATCTACCAGCAGGACAATGTGAGGTGTCATACAGCTCGCAGTGTATGTGTGTGTGGTTCGAAGAGCACCAGGATGAGTTTACCCGTACTCACCTGGCCAGCAAACTCACCGGGTTTAAACCCAATCAAGAATCTGTGGGACCACCTCGATCGGGTTGTTCGCGCAATCTAGCGCAGCTGGCCACGGCATGGCTCAACATCCCAGTGAACACCTTCAGAAATCTAATCGCTCTCTTCCTGCACGTCTCCCAGCAGTCTGCTCTGCAAAAGGTGGTTATTCTGGCTTTTGACAGGTGGTCACATTAATGTGACTGGACTGTGTATATATAAAAACTAAATAAATTTGAGGATAAGCCTGGCATTTATAAACAAAAATGTTCCATCAAGCTATTGTATTTTCAGAAATCGTGACCATAAATCTCATGTAAAAATCAGACCATCATTAGGGAGACAGATAGGAAGAAAGCACTGTAAATATTGTTTCTTAAAAATAACTAAACTAGAAATTAAACAAATTTTATACCCTGCTTATAAAGAAAGCAGTCAAAAGAAATGTAACATTATACTTACAGAAAGCAATTCAACAAAATTCATAATAATGTCAATTGCATAGAAAGTGATATTATTATCCATTGGCAAGTTACAAAATGTTTTAGCTGCATCAAGTAAATATTTCAGAAAGTCTTGACTCAAGTAATTTTTCTGTAACAATATATTAAATTTTGGAAATTATAAATGAATCAAAACTGTCAAAATAATTAATTCTACATTTTTAATAGCAAATTCATTTATGACTTTTACAAAAGATTTAACTTTTATTTTTCTTAATGTAAAAAATATTTATCTGTTACTATTTCTTATTTTCAAAATATTAAGGATGTCTTAACATAAAATTATCATAAATATACTAAATTAAAAACTAGTAGATATAAGAATAACTTTCTTTCTTAAATAAAAAAATAAAGTGTATTATTTTTTAATTATAAAGAAAAAGATTTTGAAAAAAAGTCTTACTTGAGGATGAGCAAGCATAACTTGAAAAATATGATTAAAACGATCAAGTTTTCGTGAAATACTCTCTGGCTGATTTAGATTGAAATATGAGTGTTGTTTCCATTCATCCTCTTTAAGAAACATAGCAGTCCAGTGAGTAAACATATATTGTCCTGCATCTATCTTGGACACATTTGGGATTAAAATATCCAAGACAAATTTACTAACGTTTTCTCTATCAGTATTGTAAGACATGAGAGAATTTTGCACAATCTGAAATTTATCCAAAATATTTATTACTCATCTGAAAAGAATTTTTTTTTTATACAATTGAAATTTTTTATCTTTGACTGATAAAATTTTAGGTTTATATAAGTATAAAATTTTCTTTTTTTTTCTGTGAATCTGATAAAAAGCTATATAAAAATATTATGATATAAAAGTGCAATAGGAATAGAAACAACATTTCCTATTAAGAATTAAACAGGTACTTATAATTTGCATAAAATTACAGATTATATTAGTTGCCATAAAGTAATTAATATGTTAAATAAATACAAGAAAAACACTAATAACATTATGGATATAAAATTATTTTCATTAGAAATTTTTTTCTGTCTCTGAAGAAGCATATGACTGATAGAAAAATCAAATGAAAATGCAGCATTAGCAAAAGCAATTAAAATATAATTTTATCACGGCACTTGAAAAAAATGTTGCTCAATGTCAATAATGTAAAAGCATTTGCAAGCATCTGATTGTGATTTTTTTTGAAGTAGAAAATGTAATTTAAACATGTATGGCTACTTTTTACATGAAGATTTGTATTTTTAGAAGAATAGCATTTCCTTAATTCATTAAATCAGAAAGTATGTAACCTTTAATGGTTTTATTAAGCATTATTGAGAAAAACAAAGTTGTAATTAAATACTATTTATTAACAACAGCTCATAAAAATATAATTTGAAGCAGAAAAATTGCCTTACTGATTTTTAAAACAAACTGATTAATAACATAAATTAATTATGAACTGTGAATAAATGTAAAATCATGAATACTAATTTTAAATTATTCATTCAAATGTCATCAGTTACATATCAAAATGCTTTATCAAGTTTAGAGAAATATTGACAGAAAAGTCCTCATTAATACTATAAAGGATCTTTTAGAAAGATTGGCTATTTAATTTATTATTAATTAATAATTTTTAAATATCACAGATTGGTCTTATAGGATCAGTACTGAGCATATAGATAGTTTGTCCAGTCAAAAATTATATAAGTATTTTACACTGTCTTTTAAAGACCCTTTAACCCCTACTTTTAAAGAAATGATAAAAATTTATGAAAATTTTCTCTTATTGCTAAGGGACGTTATCCTATTAATAGAGAGTTTTTGCATACCGTATTTTTGGACGTCCGTTAACTTTTTCTCCCTAGCGCGCATGCTCATAGGAAATTGCGCATGTGTATCTGTAATAATGTTTCCTATGAGTACGCACGCTAGAGAGAAAAAGCCAACGGAAATCTAAAATACGGTATGCAAAAACTCTCTAATATTACTGCGAAACATGATAAAATAAGATAATTTAAAAATTCATCAATAAAATAAGAAAAAAAGTTAAATGAGAACATTACCTTTGATGTCAGGGTACCATTAGGGTCCAATTTAATTTTCAAATCGATTAAGTAAGAGCAAAATAAATGCCAATAACAATTCACCACAGGATCAAACGAATAATCATCATATGCTTGCATCCTACATTTAGCAAATTCTTTTAATCTTGTTTCAAAATCTTTATCTCTAAAATAAAACGTTAATTTAATGTATTTTATCCATAGAACATTAGAAATTGAAAACACATTCATAGGAATAGATTAATAGTTGTATATAAAAAGAGTATTATAATTTACCATGGTTTATCAGATGAGAAATTCAAAAGATAAGAAATTTATATACATATTAGACAGAAATTTTCCACATATAGTTTTGTCTTGAATTAAGTTTTGATAGTTATGGTCTCTATTTGATAGCTTTATTTCAACTATCTAATTAAAGTTAATACATTTTTTTTTTTTTTTTTTTGGTAACAAATAAAAAATTATACATTCAATATTAAAAAAATGTTTATTAAGGAGATAATAATAAATGTATTGATCGGTTAAAATTTATCCATCAGGTATATTTATAAATTTATTAATCTGAAGTAGCTTTAATTGCTATTTTACACAGTGGGATTAATTTAACTATATCATTGAGAAAATTATACAAGAATAACTTAATCTTTATATAGTAAAAGATCACATTAAAAAATTATTAAAAAGTAATTAACATTAAAAATAATTTAAAGATGATTTTAGTTTATTAAAATATTTCAATAGTGTTCTACTTTATAATTGTTCAGTAGAGGTCTGAATAATATATATGTTTTATTGATATAAAAGATACAAAATGAACTTCCAATTCTTGAAAACATTTTTGAAATAAATTAATAGACACAGTAAATTTGCAAAAATAAATTTTGTTAAAACACTAACAAATGCATTTCAATTATTAAATTGTTTTTTTACTCTCCTCAAAATAGAATTAAAATTAATTACAAAATTATTTATAAATAATTTTTTATTATACATTGTTTATAAAAATGTAAGATTGAAAATGATGATAAATCTCAAAAAGTGTTTCCAAAATTAACAAAAGCGCTAATTCATGTTAGCAATATTTTATTAGTAGAATAATATACAAAAATATATATTATTGAGAATTTGTACTTACATATAATGTTTGGCACACTCAAGTAGAAGACATGAGAATTTTAGCAAAGGGCGTTTCATTTCACAATCAAAATCTTTTAGTCTGTCAATTAAAGCTATAACTCTCTCGATGAATAAAGTATGCACTTCTGCAGCATATTTTTCTTCACTAACAGCCAAAACATTAAAGTTACCATTTTCCATAGAATATAAAAATGAGGGTATGACTAGAAGTTCTAAAATCTTAATTTTTAAATCTACAGGCTTTTTTAAATCTATAAGACAATGAAAGAAATGTAAAAACATTATTTTTTTCCAATGGACAGAATTCTGTCTGAGTTCAGTCTCTAAAAAGTTAGTCAGAAATTTAAATTGCTCAGGAAATTGATAAACTGGTACAAAGTTTAGGATTAAAAAAAGCAAATCTGGCTTTTTAGAAAATTTGTAACATTCCAAGAGGATTTTCATTAACAATTTGCTTTCCTTTAACTTGGTAGTCCTGTGCATCCTAACTGGAAAAAAAGCATCCCTACTGAAGAGCCAGCAAAGTTTCAACAAAACATCAATTAAATCGTCTGTTATGCATTTATTATTATATTGAATAAGAGCATGTAATATTCTAATCCCATCGTAGTTTGTTCCATTAGGAATTACAGTTCCCAGCCTATGCTTTTCAAATTCAAGAGGGTTCAGAAAATTTAGCTCATTACCACCACCCAGAATCCAGATAAGTAATGGGTAACGAAATTTCAAAAATTCATTTGGCACAGGATAAACATTTTTCTTCAAAAATGAGTGGCGCAAAGCTTTGCCCCATTTCTCATGCAGTAAAAACTGAAAATAAGAAAAACATTCTAAATATATAAAAAATAACTTTTACTTTAAAAATAACTTTTTACTTTACTTCAAATAATGATAAGTAGAATATTAATAATATATGCTTCCAAAATTTGGGAAAAGAATATGATAATTATTTTAAAGTTATGACATGTTTCTAGTTTCTAAAATTAAAAAATTAATTAAATCTGTTATCTCTTAATAATTCAGTTTTAGAATGACTTATCGAACATTTAACAGCTTTCTATTTAAAACAAATTGGTGGATGATGAAATTACTTGAATTCTTCTAAAATCTGCAGATTAATATTATTGTTTCAGAAAGCAATGGGAATTATAAAGATTAGGTTTTGATCAAGATAGTGGGGGGACAAAATCCAGTTGACTAACAAAAGGTAAAACTAGTAAACGAAAAAAGAGAAATTCTTTAAAAAAAAAAATAATAAGTTTGATTTACATAAACAAGTGAACAATTCAAATCTAATATCACTAATCAATTAAGCAAAGTTGAAGAAAGTCAATCAGCAGCAAGATGTTATTGTGAAAGACAAAATACTTTTTTTTATTTATTTGTACTACTGTATAATTTACAAATATTTATGTAGTTGTACATAAATATATTTTAATTTCTTTGTTGAATAAAAACATATTTTATGGAAATCCAGAATAGAAATGAAATTAATAATTAAAAAGCAAACATTTAGAAATGAAATATGTCTGATGCACTAGATGCTCAGCAATAACAAATTAAAATACAGATGCACAAAAAATATGAAGAGAAAATAAATCTGAAGTCATTAAAGTTAATAAATTTGTAGCAATAGCATTCCATTAAATATTTAAATTCTAAACAAAAAAATTACTTCAGGGATTTTTTTAAAGTTCATCAATAGCTGAGAATTAAACATTCCAATAAAATTTTTAAAAACAGAAGGCTAAGTTCTTTTTATAACATGTAGTAAAAATAGTTTGCATTACACAAGTTTAATAACATAAATAATGTAATAACAATAAAATAAAATATACTAAATCTAATTGCATATTTACAAAAATTGACTATTTTTGAGTTGATACTAGATATTGCTTAAACAGTAATAAAATTGATTAACAGTAGTACAAACACAATTTCTAATATTAAAAACTTAGTTTCCTGCTAACATATTAATTAATTGATTGAAACTTACTGCAATAAAATAATCCAAATAATTTCTCTTTACTTGTCTTTCTGGTGGAAATCTAGCAAGAAAATATTTTATAGTTTTCACTGGATATTGGTGAACCAAAGGACCAAGAATATCGAAAAATAGATTTTGGACTCCAAGAACAGTTTCAGCTTTTAAAAATATATCTAGTAATGTGTCCAACATACTACAAGGGGCATTTGAAATCTAAAAAAAAGAACAAATACTATTTGAAATTTAATTCATATTTAACATTTTATTAATGCAATGTAATATAGCAATTATTTACAAATTTTTATACTGCTGGCTTAATATATTTTTAACTCCAAGTTAAATATTTTATAATCAAAAATTTAAATAATCAGAATGTAAAAGCATCAGATATTTTATATACCATTTTTTGAGAATGCATCAATTTTTGTATAAATTATTACTATGGGAATAAAACTGACCAAACACTATAAAATGTAGGCATATACATTTTTTTTCTTTTTTTCTTTTTTTTTTGTACAATTTAAAATTTACAGCTTATTTTATCTACAACAGCTTTTAAAATTTTTATTTGTTATGTATAATTCAAACAAAACTTTCATATTATAAAATATTATTTATACTATGCAAGGTTAAATAGAGTAATGTTATATTTTTCATTTTACAAGCTCCTTCAAATAATTTGTTTGATATATACAAAACAGATCTCTATTCACATTTCTTTCATAATTCCTTTAAATTCAACTGTCTGAGTACAATTGCTATTTTAATACTGTGAATAAGATCTTTTTATATTTTATTGCAAAAAAAAGGATATTTTCCTGCTTTGGCCATCAAAAATTTTCAGGCATTGGAAAAATTATGAGAAATTTCACTCATGTTAATAAAATTATTATTAAATCGAAATTATCCAATAATTTAAATAAATAGATATGGTCATCTTGTTTTGATTTAATTTTATATAGTTTGGCAAGCAAAAACTTTTCTGTACATTTTTTTTTTCATTGAATTTGCTACAACAATATTGTTATGCATGTTATAATGTAGTAACATTAAATCAATGAAATGCTATGTTGATCAGCATCATTGTCTTCAATCCATTACTGTTTTTGAACATCCCCAGAAGAAATGATGGATAGAGACTCAATTGTAATGCTGGTGTGTACTTGTTCTTTAAATTAAGAAATATCAGAACATTATAGTGGACAAATTATTACATACATTTGCATTTCATTATAAACAACACAAATTAAGATTCAAATTGTAAGAAAACAATCATGTATAGGATATTCTTACATAATTTTAAAGATAAATTCCCAACTTTTCTGAAAATAAGCAATTTTTACTGCTTCTAAGTAAATAATAATAATAATAATGACATTGATTTATATTAAAATTAGTTACCATTTGACAGAGTTTTTCAAAATTATAGGATGCTCCATACAATAATATTATTAAACCTTATTCTTTACCTAGTTATCCTCTATTAAAAGATATATATGTATATAAATTTATTATGAAAATTGATAATTATATTCATACAATGAAATATAATTTAGTTAAACTGTTAAAGCAGAAAAATTTTATTGTAAGAAAATCTATATGGGAAATAATTTTTTAAAAAAACAAAAAGTTATAACTTTCTTACAATAAGTTCTTAAAAAACTTACCCAATGAAATACGTCATTTGTGTATTTTCTTAGATTTAATTCTTGTAAATAATTGGTAGGCTTCTGGAAACTACTTATAAACTTCTGAAGTAATTCCATAAACCATTTTTGATGTCGTTCAGATATTTTTGCATCAAGAAGAAAAAGAAGGTAAGCAAGATAACGAATATCATGATGAATATCATGACGAATATCATAAATTATCTGAAAATAAGTGGATTTATTCCAAATTTTAAGAAAGTACACTTCATTAACTTAGTTTTAGTTATTATATGCTATTAAATTAATTAATATTTTTTTATGCTTTTATTTAGAAAATAAACCTTCTTCACTTAGAATTTCATAGCAAGAATATAAAAACTACAATATAATTTTTAACAATATAAAAAATTTAATTACTATAATGATCTTTTTTAATATATAAAATAGGAGTATGTATATCTGGTATCATGTTCATACATAATCAATAGTATAAAATTTCTTATATAACTGATAGAATATTTACATATCACTTACAATACCTTAGGCAAGAAATCAATTTTTATTTAATTATGCATATAATAGACTTTATTTTAAAATGAAAATCAAATGGATTCACAGACTACTATCACAAAAAATCAAGCAAGTAATAGCTCAGACTATCTTTTTTCGTAGCATATGCAAATCTGGGGCAGCTGCCCTTGAAAATTCCAATAGAAAAAATTACCCTTGATCTGACCTATTATATATATATATATATATATATATATGCATGCATGCATCAACTGTATGTGAACCAACACACAGTTACTATGTGTTACTAATCCTGTACATAGTCACGTGTACATGCATGAGAGTATGAACCTATAAATGTAGGTTTGTACTCGTTTACAAGATTGTACCGTAATTAGTACACATCCATATACATGTGTATGTAAATGAGCCCACTTGAAATGAATGAAGATGTGTATGAATGCATTAAAGCTTATATGCATGAACAAATGCAAAATGTATGTGGGTATATTCGTCACCAAAAATGGTATGCCTGGTAATGGCTTGAAGAAAACTAACTTATAGTGTGAAGTAGTTGTAAGTAAAAATAACTACTATGGTTAATTAACTACTAATTTAAAATTTTTCCATTACGGAAACCAAGATTTTTAAGAGCAACCAATGCACAACATGGTGCAAACTTTTTTTTTGTAAAAATTTAATAAAAGCTTTGGAGTTAAAAGGTTTGAAAACTAATTTTCCTGATATTAAATGAAAATTGGATATAATGAACAAATCTTATATTGTGATTAATATATTAAAAAAATTCTCTAAATATTTTTAAAAAAAATGTTAAATGCATTATGAAAAAAAAAAAAAAAAGTTTTTTGAAATAATAAAGTATAAAATATTATCATTATATAAAAATATGTTTATGAAATAATAATAAAGGAACATCAATTAGGGACTCATTTCTAAAAAAAAACTTATTATTATAGATTTTCTTTTATGCAAACATTGCTCTAATAATGCTTTCCTAAGTTCAAAAATTAATAAGGAAATTAAAATTTGTTAGTTTTAATTTTTTATACACTAAACTAGATTATCTTATTAAAAATATATATTGTCTCTAAAAATATTTATTGTATATTTCAAACAATAATTATTGAGTTTTTACATTTTTAAAGAAAACATTATCATTTGTTTTAAATTTAATAATTATACGGAGAAAGACATAAATAATTTTAATTAATAAATATCAAAAACATTTGCTTTAGTAAAACTATTGACATAATTATATAAAAAAAAATAATTCCACTAAAAAAAAAAAAAATTAAAAAAAAAAAATATTGCTTTTAAAGCAGAATTGCATCACTTTGAGTCCTAATATAAATTTGGTTAACTTTGATTAAAAATAAATTTTTATTTTTTAAAATATTAAAATGATCTTTAAAATTGTTTCAGTATTTTAGAGAGCTATTAGTAATTTTTGATTTTTTATAATATGCATATCATTTTATTTTTATATATATTTCATAATATAATCATGCATTTTTAATAATAAGCAAATTTATGTCAGCATATTATACACTTAATGACAGATGTTATCAGTGTTCTATACATTTTTTTACATAGTATTTTTACACTTTTGTGTAACACAAACTGCCCACTGATGGATGATGGAGAAAAACTGGTCCTCATTTGTATGTCATAGAATTTGAAAACTCCCACCAGGCAGCCAGACTGATAATGTGAGATGCTTATACCCCTGAATAGCTGTCATCATTTCTTCACATTCCTGGAAACATGCAATATGGATGCTATCAGCAGATTCTTGTATAGTCTAAGTAGCATGCATGCATACATACATACAACTATTTGTATATAAAATAAAAATTTCCAGAGGGTGAATTTTAAAAATACAAAATATGCCAAATTGATTTGCAAAAAGTTGCATTTGGATTGCAAAATATTGTATAGAAATAAATCATGTTATTCTATAGTAAATTCATCAATAAATAAATAATACTTCAGTAATGAAAAAAAAAACAAAACTCACTTCAACTGTTGCCTCCTCATACCCACTCTAAAGGCTGGAGAGGGTAAAAAAGTACAGAATAAAAAAGAACATAATTAAAACCAATAAATTTAAAAACACAAAGCAACATTTGCAAATGCAAGTTTAAACTGAACTATATAGACAATGAATTTAAATATCAGCTATTAAAAATTAGATATGCTAGCAGGAATTTAGAAGGTATGAGAAGCAGATTAAATTTAAATATTTCAGATATTATGTGTTTTTATATTTCAGAAATATTATGTGTTTATATTTCAACCATAAAAAGCTATGAATTTTTAGATGCATTACATAAAAAATGTCTTCACTGTTTTTATCATTTTTTAATTACTATAAAAGATGTTAAAATATTTTGCATCATCAAAAAATCTAATTAAAATGATATATTACTGTTTTTAATGGAACACATGGGAATAATTTAGTGGCATTCATTTTCTTT
>BPLR01020859.1:0-32924 GCA_021605095.1 Caerostris extrusa
CCACGTGATTCGAGGGAGAGCAGCAGATGCGCGAGGTATCTTGCTTTTGCAGACTCACAGCTACTTTCTCAGTTTTCCGTGCCCGATTCAATTTCCCTCGCCTTTAAACTCCCACGCAATGTCCTGGGAAATTAGGAAATAAAAGAGAGAAATAAAAAATGAAAAAACTTGTAACTGTAACTCATGATTGACCTATACAGCGAAAAATTAAGAAGTAGAGTCGTTTAAGTTTTTTCTTTCTGGTAGTGTAGGTTTCCTTGAGCATTTTAAGTGCTGCAAAACTGTTTTTAATGTTTATTTTAATAATTATACTCAATTTTAATCAAAATTATCTTTTGTTTTTAAATTTACAAAAACGTAACTATCTTTACGTTTACCTGTAACTTGTTACATAAAACTTTGTTACTTTTACTTTGTTACATATACTCTGTTAAGCATATTTGTTACATATACTTCTTGTTACATATATTATTTGTTACATATACTTAGTACAAAGTATTTATAAATATGTTACTTATAATACTTGTTACTTTATAAATATATCATTACACTACTTTATAGTCTCCTTTACTCAGTTTTAGTTTTTATTTTGCCTATGCTCATTAAGTTACCATTAAATATAATTTTCCCATATTTCATAAGTATGCAGTGTGCAGCTTCGGCAACCGTATTGTAATCTAGATTATGTTCGGTTGAGATACTTAATACACAGGTTTTAGAACTCACAACTACATTTACATACGCTTTCAAACACCCATACACTAACAGTCAAAGGCAATGCGAAATATTTAACACACTTAAAAGCCAGAATGGCATTGCATGAAATTCTTGGAAGGGACTCACCAGTTCATGAAGCCGTATCAGAGCTTTCTGAAAACTCAATAACTGTCCACCTTCGCGAGAGCATTTTCTTTGAGATTCCCTTCAACTTCTCTCCGACGATGTATCAACTCTGTAGGCCAGTCGATCATTTTCTTACACCTCGAACGTCTCAGGTGGATCATCTCTTGCTGATGGGTAGAAGGAAGCCGGATGACTCTATTTAAATTTGTATTACATCACATATAATGAGTCTTATAACTCGAAGTTATCTGTATAGTTTTAAAACATTCATCTTCATCGCTTCAGTTCTAAATCTGTCTTCGAAGTATTGGTTTTCTTACCAGACGCACGACCGTCTAACACGATGATCGTTTCCACTCCTGGGATGATGTTTAATTTATTTAAAGCCGCGTCAATGCGCGCCTTACAAAAGAAAAGGATCGGATTTGGCGCTATACCTCCACCGAGCGACAACGTTGTTTGTTGATTCAAATCAGGTTTCGAGGAAACTAAAGTGTTTTCTCCTCCTCAGTTCTAAAGCACTTTTTCGATTGAGGCAGATTGACTAGTGTTGCTCACATACTTGAATCTGTTAAAGATGCATGGAAATAGGAAAACGTGAAGGACATTTGTGTATTCTTTCTTTGGGAATAGCCTCTAAATTAAGAAAAAGCTGTTTTTACTTTCAATATTCGATGGAGTGAAAAGGGTCTTGATAGCCTAGGCTGGAACTCTGTCGCCTTACCAGGTTTCGGGTTCAAGACCCGGTAATGACCACGGATGTTTTAGGTGGCTCAAAATCCTCTTTAAACCTAGATACCGGTATATTACGATAGTACAGCGTAGAGCTGACAATCCTATGCCGTAAAAAAAACAATCCCATTTTTTTGAAATCTGCCAGTTTGGCAGACGGCGCTAGTCCACCATGGAGCTGTTGCGCCATTAAAAAAGGTGGTATGTTTGTCGTTCTACGGTCATTTTGTGCACACTTTAGTCTAATAAGACCAGGACCTACAGTTTAATGTGGATTCGAACAGCAAAAGAAACCAACATACAGCCATGCCACCGCAAGGCTTCGAACCTGAAGCATGTTGTGCGGGCAGATCACTACCCATTGGCATCGAGCCAGTGACCATTGACGAAGAAGATTCAGTGAAAGACTTATTTGTAATAAGTTTTTACAAATTATTTTCAGTACTTGAAAAAAAAAAATCCAACACTTGTTTTAATAATTTCCGAATGAGTAAACAGAGTTTTGATTGTTGTTTTACCCATTTTAGACTATATTTAAATTTTTATTAAAATTATCACTCATCTTGCAATCCTGTAACAATGGTTTTTCATTTCATTCTTAAAAAATCCAATGTCTCTCGTCATGAATTTAATAAAGCTTTATAAGGAAGTAGATGAATTGAATTTTGTGAAACTTTTAAAAGGAAACGGTAGAAGAAGGAAAAGTTCAGACGTTTATATAGGCAAGTGAAGCAATGTACTAAATAATCATCCCCTATGCGCAAACAGACATGAATATGCACGTTCTATTCTCACGGATATAATGCTGAAGCAATTACATTAACCGTAATAGAACAGATTGCATCTGCTTAGTCGCCTCAACTAAATAATCACCAATACGTGAATTAACATTGGAAACAATGTGTTTTCATTTTCATTATTTAACAATTTCTCAACAAAAATCACAAAGTTAGATCCCAAAAAAGACTAAGTTACAATTGTTGACGCTCTTCTATTACGTCAGACAAAAAATGTTACATTTAACATTAATTGGTAAATATTTTTCTTTTAATCATTTCTAACTCGTACAAAAAAGGAAGTTGACTAAATTCAGTCCGATAAATTAATTTTACTTTAAAAAATAATAAAATGATAATTATCTGGGATTCGATTATTCAAGAAAGGAGACTTTAACAATTTTTATATTTTTATGTATTGCAACCGTGTTTCTACACACTGGCATTAAATTGTGAATATAAACAAAAGATTAGAAACAAAATTACACCAATGGTTCTAAATAGACTATATATTGATCATTTTTTTTCTCGTCGTCATATCATTTTCCTATTCATCCTTTTTTTTACTCGTCAGAACATCATTTTTTACTCGTCGGTTACTTTTAACACCGCCGGAAAAACTTCCTTCTACCCAATGTATCTAACTGAGCTTCCTTCTCCGCGCCCACTGGTAGTAGGTCCTGGTCTAATTAGCCTAAAGTGTGCAAAAAATGACCGCAGAGAGACAAACCAAACCAAACCTCTTCTATACTGGCAAAGAGAGCACCTCCTGTGATGTTCAGGAGAAATGGCCAGGAGGCCTCGAGACTCTGCCGCGAGAGGAAGTACAGCGCAACCACGCACTTCTGTTGATAAACCTTTAGTAAACAGTCTCTCATCCCGAGAGGAAATATATTTAACGCAACCCTGTTTATTAGTAAGCCTACAGACTTTTCACTCGGAGGGGAAGCTTATTTATTGCATCCTGCTCGAAGCTGAGTATCAGTTTTGGCTTAGAAGTGGAATCCTTCCACGAATCTATATTTACATGTCTTTAAATATGTTAGATATTCTATGTCTCTTATTGTACTTGTGTGGTGTTTGTGAGTGTGTCAATAAAGCTGTGAGTTTTCAAACCTGTGTCTCAAGTCTCAACCCACCACACTATGTTACAATCTGGTTGCCCAAATACACGCTACAGAATATTAATATATTTTGATTGGATCGGTGGTTTTTAATTATTAAAATTATTCACAGTAGCTTCAAAAGCAAGAAAGCGCAGACAGATTCGGTTTTTGTTAGCTATTTAAAAACTACATACTTAGAGACGTTGAAACAGTAATTTTGTTGTCGAGTTATAACAATAATTTTTGCTATGGAATATATATATTTTTTTTTAATTTCCTCTAAAAGGAATTTTTTTTTCAGTTGTTCTGTGTAAGATAGTAAGAATGTCCTGAATTCAGAGAGGAATATCAGAGACGCACGACTGAAAAATGTCCCCTTTTTTTATAAAATATATTACATTATACACTTCGCATACAAATAAGTCAGAAATAAATTCTGAAATATGTGAAGCATGATGGCACTTACCAAATTCAAAAAAAATATATATATTGATAAAAATACTTAAGAAAACATGTTGCATTTCTATAAGAATGCATTGTGTTGTTTGTTTGCATATAGACATATTCTTTATTTTGAATCTATAGATATCTAACATATGATAAGATTTGGAATAAATAAATATTATTAATACAATGTCTTCAAAATAACTCTGCCAGACTTTTTGTCACAATACATAAAGATTTTGGATCGATTTTGCTTTATGTGTACTTTGGTTTATGTTTGCTTTATGTGTACTTATTAAAAACCACTAATGCAAATATTATGAGAGGATTTTATTCTTATAAAAAGTAATACTAATCCCTATTAAAAACAAAATATACTGAATTACAATCTAAGTTTTCAAAATCTATCACTTCTTAACTTAAGTCCTTTTGATGTTTAGGAAATCTGTACCTCAACAGTTTTGATAGCTTAGACTTATATAAAATGTGAAATTTTTTTTGTAAAAGGATATAAAACATTATTATTTTAGTTTAAACTTTTATTTTAAATTAGTTTTTATTATATAACTAAAATTAATTAATTTATCAAATGTAATTTTTAATTTAATATTTTAATATAGCTACTTATTTCTACGTTCTTAATTTCTTGTTTTAATAATACCTCCAATATAAATATATATATGTTTAATTTGAAAGAGGGGTGATGGCCGAGTGACTGGTGCTCGGTGCCACAGCTTTCGGGTTCGAGTCCCGGCTGTGCCCTGGATGATTGTAATGCTTCGGAATCCACTTTTAACCGTAGGTCCCGGTCTAATATGACCCTGTCTAATTTGTAGAACGTTGAGAGTAAAGCTGATAGCCCTACCCCGTAAAAAAAAACATCTGTCTCGAAATCTGCCAATAGGCAGACGGCCTTGGCCCACCAAGGGCTGTTGCACCTCTGATGTTGTATAAATTTAAGGGTCGAATGTCTGGCGCTTGGTGCACAGGTTTTGGGTTCGAGTCCCTGGTGGTGTCATGGACTTTTGTAGTCGTTTGGAATCCATTTTAAACCGTAGGTCCTGGTCTAATACGATTGTAAAACATTGGGCGTAAGGCTGACAGCCCTACCCCGTAAAGTGAAAACATCTCCTATTATGAAATCTACAAGTAGGTAGACGTCTATGATCCTACATGGACTGTAGTACTGGGAAATTAATTAATTAAGTATAATTTTAAATGTAAATTAAATTAATATATCATATCTGTACAATTTAATGTTCCATAATGTATAGAAAGATAAATACGTTGCTATTTATTTTGTTTGGCACGGATCCAGTCATTTAGCAAACAGAAATATTTGTTATTGTGAGATAAATTAAAAATGCTTTTATAATGAAAGGTCGTGTGTTATGCTCTTCGTTAAATGCTGGACCTCTAAACTATTATAACATTACAACCATTTCTCAAATATTTCTTACTCAATTTTCATATGAAACCAAATATTATATATTATTTCTGAGATAATTATGTTTTTACAAATAAATAAATTTATGACTAATACAAGATTAAATTACTTTTCTTAAAATTTCATTTAATTTTTTCTACTTAAACTATCATACATTATTCATAACTAAAGGCCACAAATAAGGTACTTAGATTTTACAACAATTTATTCCAATTTAAAGAACAGTGCCTTCAACAAATTGTACTGAATGAAGTCAATTAAATTATTATCCATAATTAAAAATTCTAAGAAATTATTGCTATCTCAAAAATGCCAACGAAATCCCTAACATTTCTCATAACCATTGCAATGTTAACTTTTCATAAATAACAGTGCTTAAATTATAACATAAAAACCTATCAAATTAACATTCATAACTTAAATTTATTACAGTGTAAAATAATGTAAACAATGTCAACTATTACAGTGTAAGCAATGTTAATATTACAGTGTAAACAATGTCAACTATTACAGTGTAAACAATGTTAACTATTACAGTGTAAACAATGTCAACTATTACAGTGTAAACAATGTTACTATTACAGTGTAAACAATGCAACTATTACAGTGTAAACAATGTCAACTATTACAGTGTAAACAATGTCAAATTACAATATAAACTATTACATCATAAATAATGTCAACTATTACAATGTAAATAACAAATTGTACTGAATGAAGTCAATTAAATTATTATCCATAATTAAGATTCTAAGAAATTATTGCTATCTCAAAAATGCCAACGAAATCCTAACATTTCTCATAACCGTTGCAATGTTAACTTTTTTCATAAATAACAGTGCTTAAATTATAACATAAAAACCTATCAAATTAGCTTTCATAACTTAAATTCTATTACAGTGTAACAATGTAAACAATGTCAACTATTACAGTGTAAGCAATGCTAACTATTACAGTGTAAAAACAATGCAACTATTACAGTGTAAACAATGTCAACTATTACAGTGTAAACAATGTCAAATTACAATATAAACTATTACAGCATAAATAATGTAAACTATTACAATGTAAATAACAAATTGTACTGAATGAATTCAATTAAATTATTATCCATAATTAAGATTCTAAGAAATTATTGCTATCTCAAAAATGCCAACGAAATCTAACATTTCTCATAAGCATTGCAATGTTAACTTTCATAAATAACAGTGCTTAAATTATAACATAAAAAACCTATCAAATTAGCATTCATAACTTAAATTCTATTACAGTGTAACAATGTAAACAATGTCAACTATTACAGTGTAAGCAATGTGTTAACTATTACAGTGTAAACAATGTCAACTATTACAGTGTAAACAAAATAAACTATTACAGTGTAAACAATGTCAAATTACAATATAAACTATAACAGCATAAATAATGTCAACTATTACAATGTAATTACTGCAGTGTAAACAATGTCAAATTGTAGAAACTATTACAGCACAAACAATGTCAACTATTACAGTGTAATTACAGTGTAAGCAATGTCAGCTATTACAATGTAAACTATTACAGTGCAAACAATGCCAGCTATTACAATGTAAACTATTACAGTGTAAACAATGTCATATTGCAAGTTAACTATTACAGTGTAAACTAGTCAGCTATTACTTTGTAAAGCTATTACAGTGTAAACAATGTCAGCTATTACAATGTCAACTATTACATTGTAAAACTATTACATTCAACAATGTCAACTATTACAATGTAAACAATGTCCACTATTACAATGTTAACTATTATTTCATAGATAAATCCATCGAATAATACTTAATAAATGCGAAATCTGTGCTACATTATAACTTTTTCGCTAATAATACTAACTTAATTATCCAATACTACGAACTTATTTAATGTTAAGCGCCATGGATTAACTCCACAGTTAGTGTGCTTCACATCAGCAAACTGTTATAACTATAACCCATTTTCAGTGAAGGCAGCATTCAGCCCAATTCCAAACAAAGTCCATTTACCTCTCATCGCTTAATTTGACCTCTGCGGAAATGACTCCCCGCGTCCGATCCGCCGATCGGAAACATTTGCTTCCAGTCTTCCTCTCCACTGCCATTAGAAGAAGAAAACGGAAGCATTCCAAGCAGGGTGGCCGAGCGGGGGTGTATTCTAATCGTTCCACGCCACCACAGTCCCCTCATTGGAAGGTAAAGCGACGAGTGTTCCATTTTATACCTCAGAGTGAAGTTTCTACACACGTAAAGGGACTGTTCTGGGAGGCATGACTCGAATTCCTTGAGAAGGGAAGAGGGGGTTGGTGCCCGCAACCGGTCCCTGGTGGAGGGTTGGAATCGGAATCTTTTGGGTTTGGGTTTTGGTGTCATGGGGTTTGATAGTTTGAGAGGAATTTGGACGTTTTTGAAATTTGGGAGGCCTTTGAGAGGTGATTCATTTAAAAGATGGAAATTTCTAGAACTCTTCTACTGTCTAGTCTTTGTGTTTGGGAATTAGTTGGAATGTTTAAAAGTGGAATTTATGAATTGGGGGCTTTTGAGAAAGGATTCAACTGAATGAAGGGAAATAGTACCCTTTTTATTATAATATTTGGATTTGCTGTTTGTGTAATGGTATTAGTAGTTCCTGTTTAAATTTGGTGATGGATCCATGGAAAAGATTCATCACAGTGATGGAAATTTCTAGAATTCCTTCATAATTTATATTCTGAGAAATTATCTCAATTTCACTATTACAATGTAAAAAATGTCAACTATTACAGTGTAAACAGGGTCAATTATTACATTGTTAACTTTTCACGAATAATCACTTTTATTATTTTTATCATTTAAATTCTGAGAAATTATTGCAATTTCAATCTATTGTCAACTATTACTATTACGATGTAAATAATTATACGCTATTGTCAATTATTACTATTACGATGTAAGCAATTTCACGATATTGTCAACTATTATAATGTAAACAATGTCGGCTATTAGAGTGTAAACAATGTCAACTATTACAATGTTAATTTTTCATAAATAATAGTGCTTTTATTGTCTTATCATTCATAATTTATATTCTGAGAAATTATTGCAATTTCACACTGTTATGTCAACTATTATAGTGCAAATAATGTCAAGTATTTCAGTGTAAACAATGTCAACCATTACAATGTTAACTTTTCATGAATAACAGTACTTTTATCATTTTATCATTCACAACATAAATTCTGAGAAATTATTGCAATTTCACTTTCACCCTATTACAATGTTAACTTAACTAATTTTGATAGATGAATCGATCGAATAATTCTTAATAGATGCGAAATTTACATTACATTATAACCTTTTCACTAATAATACCAACTTAATTATCCAATAATACAAACTTATTTAATGTTAAGCGCCATGCATTTACTGCACTGTTAGTGCCTCACGTTAGCAAACTGTTACAACTACAACCAATTTCACAGAGAAGGCAGCAAACCAGCAAACCGCCCAATTCCGAACAAAGTCCATTTACCTCTCATCGCTTAATTTGACCTCTGCGGAAATGACTCCCCCGCGTCCGGTCCGCGGATCGGGAAACATTTGCTTCCAGTCTTCCTCTCCACCGCCATTAGAAGAAGAAAACGGAAGCATTCCAAGCTGGGTGGCCGAGCGGGGGTGTGTATTCTAATCACGTTCCACGCCACCACAGTCCCTCATTGGAAGGTAAAGCGACGAGTGTTCCATTTTTATACCTCCAGAGTGGAGTTTCTGCACGTAAGAGACTCTTCTGGGAGGCATGACTCGAATTCCTTGAGAAGGGAAGAGGGGGTTGGTGCCGCAGCCGGTGCCTGGTGGAGGGTTGGAAATGGAATCTTTTGGGTTCGGTTGTGTTATGGGGTTTGATGGTTTGGAGAGGAATTTGGGAGGCCTTTGAGAAGTGATTCATTTCAAAGATGGAAATTTCCAGAACTCATGTACTTTATTTAGTCTTTGTGTTTGGGAATGGGTTGGAATGTTTAAAAGTGGAATTTATTAATTGTGGGCTTTTTGAGAAATGATTCAAGGTATTGAAGGGAAATGGTATACTTTTATTATAATGTTTGGATTTGTTGTTTGTGTAATGGGATTAGTTGTTCCTGTTTAAATTTGGGGAGGGATCCATGAAAAATGATTAACCAGAGTGATGGAAAATTGCACAAGTCTTTATGTTTGAGAATTGGAATCATTGACTTTATTTTAGAGAAATGATATTTGATAGTTAGGATGGAAATGTGTATATTTTATATTAAAATCTCTCAGGAAATTACTCAACATAATGTCGTCGAAACTATGAAATTCCTTCAAATTGAGAGAAATTTTCGTGATTTTGAAAATTAAACTGAATGATTGCAAGCTGTAAAACTTTGTAAATTTGTGGTTTTATAATTTAGAGAAGAATTAAGATTTGCTTAAATTGGAGATGTGTTATTATTATTATTCGTGTAATGAAAAAAATTTTCGATATATATAGTATTTTGAGAAAAATTTTGGTCCTTTTAGAAACTAAACTGAATGGTTGAAAACTGTTAAACTTTGGAAGTTTGTGGTTTTATAGTTTAGAGAGGATTTAAGATTTGCTTAAATGGAAGAATTTTTATTATAATTATTATTTGTGTTATGAGAATTTGTTTCTTAACACATTTGTTTCCCCCTCATACCATTGATCATTAAAACGATACATGTAGTATTACCCAGGATACACTGAGGAATGATCTAATTGCTCCAATAACTATTACAATATCAACTATCACAGTGTAAATAATGTCAACTATTACAATGTCAACAATGTTAACTATTACAATGTCAACAATGTTAACTATTACAATGTCAACAATATCTACTATTACAATGTAAACAATATCTACTATTACAATGTAAATTATTTCAGTGTAAACAATGTCAACTATGGCAGTGTAAACAATGTTGACTATTACAGTGTAAACAATGTCAACTATTACAATGTAAACAATGTTAACTATTACAATGTAAACTATTACAGTGTAAATATTGTCAACTATTACAATGTTAACTTTTATTTTTATAGATAATTCCATCGAATAATCCTTAATAAACAGAAATTTACACTACGTTATAACCTTGTCACAAATAATACCAACTTAATTATACAATAATGCAAACTTATTTAATGTTAAGGGCCATACATTAACTCCACTGTTAGCGCCTCACGCTAGCAAACTGTTACAACTACAATCCATTTTCAGTGAAGGCAGCCTTCAGTTAAATTTCAAACAAAGTCCATTTACCTCTCATCGCTTAATTTGACCTCTGCGGAAATGACTCCCCGCGTCCGATATGCGGATCGGGAAACATTTGCTTCCAGTCTTCCTCTCAACCGCCATTAGAAGAAGAAAACGGAAGCCTTCCAAGCAGGGTGGTCGAGCGGGGGTGTATTCTAATCACGTTCCACGCCACCACAGTCCCCTCATTTGAAGGTAAAGCGACGAGGGTTCCATTTTATACCTCCAGAGGGGAGTTTCTACACGTAAGAGACTCTTCTGGGAGGCATGACTCGAATTCCTTGAAAAGGGAAGAGGGGTTGGTGCCTCGCAACCGGTCCCTGGTGGAGGGTTGGAATTGAAATCTTTTGGGTTTGGTTTTGATGTTATGGGGTTTGATAGTTTGCAAAGGAATTTGGGTATTTTTAAATTTGTGTGGCCTTTGAGAGATGATTAATCTGAAAGATGGAGAGTTCTAGAACTCATATACTTTAGTCTTTGTGTTTGGGAATTGGTTGGACTGTTCAAAAGTGGAATTTATGAATTTGGGGCTTTTTCAGAAATTATTCTACTGAATGAAGGGAATGGTACATTTTTTATTATAACGTTTGGATTTTGTGTTTGTGTAATGGGATTACTAGTTCCTGTTTAAATTTAATAATGGATCCGTGGAAAATGATTCAACTGAATAATGGGAAATGGTACACTTTTATTATAAATGGTACACTTTTTATTATAATTTTGGATTTGCTTTTATAGATTTGTAATAGGGAATTAGTGGTTCCAGTTTAAATTTGGTAATGATTAGATGGAAATTATTACATTTTCACACTATTACAATGCAAACTGTCAACTATTACAAAGCAAACAATATCAACTATTACAATGTTAACTTTTCATAAATGACAATGCCTTAATTCTGATAAGGAAGTCCATAGAATTATCATTCATAACGCAAATTCTCTGAAATTATTATAATTTCCCACTATTACAATGTAAACTATTACAGTGTAAACAATGTCAACTATTACGATGTAAACTTTTATTTTATATATAAATCCATCAAATACTCCTTAATAAATAGAAATTTAAGCTACATTATAACCTATTCACTAATAATACCAACTTAATTATACAATAATGCATACTTATTTAATGTTAAGCGCCATACATTAACTTCCCTTTTAGTGCCTCACACTGACAAACTGTTACAACTACAACCAATTTTCAGTGAAGGCAGCAAACCAGGCTTCAGCCCAATTCCGAACAAAGTCCATTTACCTCTCATCGTTTAATTTGACCTCTGCGGAAATGACTCCCCGCGTCCGATCCGCCGATCGGGAAACATTTGCTTCCAGTCTTCCTCTCAACCGCCATTAGAAGAAGAAAACGGAAGCATTCCAAACAGGGTGGCCGAGCGGGGGTGTATTCTAATCACGTTCCACGCCACCGCAGTCCCCTCATTTGAAGGTAAAGCGAAGAGTGTTCCATTTTATAACTCCAGAGTGGAGTTTCTACACGTAAGAGACTCTTCTGGGAGGCATGACTCGAATTCCTTGAAAAGGGAAGGGGGTTGGTACCCGCAACCGGTCCCTGGTGGAGGATTGTTATTGGAATCTTTTGGGTGTGGTTTTTGGTGTTATGGGGTTTGATAGTTTGGAGAGGAATTTGGGTGTTTTTTAAATTTGGGAGGCCTTTGAGAGATGATTCATTTGAAAGATGGAAATTTCTAGAACTCATGTACTTTAGTTCTTTTGTATTTTGGGAATTGATTGTAATGCTCAAAAGTGGAATTTATGAATTTAGGGCTTTTGAGAAATGATTCAACTGAATGACTGGAGATAGTACATTTTTTTATTAAAATGTTTGGATTTGCTTTTGAGTAATGGGATTAGTATATCCTGCTTAAATTTGGTGATGGATTCCTGGGAATGATTCATCAGAGTGATAGAAATTTCTAGAACTCATGCATTGGTCTTTGTATTTGGGAATTGGTTGGAATGTTTAACAGTGCAATTTATGATTTTGGGGCTTTTGAGAAATGATTCAACTGAATGATGGGAAAATGGAAAATTTTTTATTATAATGTTTGATTTTCTGTTAATGTAATAGGATTAGTAGTTCATGTTCATATTTGGTGATGGATTCATAGAAAATGATTCATCACAGTGATGGAAATTGAACAAATCTGAACAAGTCTTTGTGTTTGATAATTGGAATCATTGAATTTATTTTAGAGAAATGATTGTAGTTTGATATCTAGAAGGTAATTTATCTATTTTATATTAAGATATTTCAGGAAATTATTCAATATGATGTGGTTGAAACTACAGAATCCCTTCATTGAATATTGGTTTTTGCGTTTGGGAATAAAAATATTTTGAGAGAAATTTTGGTGCTTTTAAAAACTATGCTTAATGATGGAAAACTATAAAAAGTATAATATTAATCTTTGAGATTGGAATCTTTTTAATTTGGAATAAGTACAAAACACTAATTGCATGTAATATAACTATTCACAACGCTGCTTGCATGCTGTTAAATTTCAGTGATAGGTTTTCATTATGAACTGTTAAAAGAATATACATTCCTATCTCCAGAGAACGAAATGCTAAAACTCTTTTCATAGAAAAAAAAAAAGCTACAATAAGTGATAATAATTATATACGCCTACACTAAATAGAAATTTGTTAATCTTTTTTTGTAACTCTTTGAAATTCCATTAATCATCCCTTTTAATATAACATTAAATATATCCATTTTAGTTCTACTTAAATTACTTTAGTATTTCACGGAAATATTTGAATAACAGATAAATACAAAGACTGAAATATTTAAATACGACTATGTATGTATTTAAAATAAGAAGCATTAAAATGTAAACATTCGAACACAATGCATAATAATCTACTGTGAATATATTTTGAAAGAATTTTTTTTTTTTTAATTATCTTTAAGAGCATTTATTTATTTACAGTTAGATCAAAAAAAGTAGAGTTGAATAGCATTGTTGAAGTACCTTTGGAGTTACTTGGTAAAAAGTGTTTTCTTTGCAACCATTCATCTTCAGCAGAGAAACAAATAAGCTTTTGTAATAAGCTTAGAAAGTTGAAAACTGGAAAAGTTAATTTTTGTACATTCCACATTCAAATTTGATGCGGAATGCACATATTTTATTCATCACATTCTGAAGAGTACGTTTAACATACGAAAAGATAACATTTGCTTAAAATTGTTTATTGAGATGCTAATGAGATCAAATGACGTGTTTAGCAAGGGAACTGAAATAATTATTTTTCGGAATAACATTAATGTATGCTTAAGAATTTATGCTTTTCATAATAATTTTTTAATAACATCTTGGTTAGGTTATTAATGGAACTAACATCAAAACAAATGAAACGAAGCAGTATTGCATTTAAAAATGATAGATTAGTCATTTAGTAGCATCTTTATATAAATAAACTGATTAAAATATTTGTTACCATTTTTTTCCTAATACAAATGTTGACCAATTTTTTTTTAATTTATTCATATTAATTCCTAAAATACTTTTCTCTGATTAATTTGAGAATACTGAATTACCTTTCTTTATTTAATTCCATAATAATGAAATAAGTTTCATTTGTATTTCATTGATAAATTTTAATACATTTCAAATTCATTAAATTTTACAAACTACACTAAGAAAGTATTTTACTTGTCACTTATTTACTTTTTTATTTTATTTCAGTTAACATGAAAAACCTTAGGCATTTAATTAAATGGAAAACTTGGTTAGATTATTAGTGGAACTAAAATCATGACAAATGAAACAATAGCAGCATTGCATTTAAAGTTATAAATTATTTATATAAGACGCTAATAAATGACTAAACTGATTAAATATTTTTTACCATTTTTTTTTTCCTAACATAAATCTTTGACCAGGTTAATAATTTATTAATATTAATTCCCAAAATATGTTTTCATGATTAATTTTAGAATACTGAATTCTTTTCTTTATTTAATTCCACATTAATGAAATAAATTTCATTTGCATTTCATCCATTCATAAATTTTAACATATTTCAAATTCATTAAATTTTACAACTACTAAGAAAATATTTTACTTGTCATTGATTTACCTTTTTATTTTTTAATTTACTAAAATTGATTTATTTTTATTTTAATTAACATGAAAAATTTAAGCATTTAATGTCTGAGAAATATTATCTTACAAAAGAAGGATAATCAATATATTCTTTTTAATTTCTAAAGTAGTATTTAATAAGAGAATAAAAGGTAAAAAGTTGTTTTCACAAAATCTTAATTAATTCATCAATAATTTATTGAATTAAAAATATAAATGTCAATAAAAATATTTTTCCTGAAATCATTTTTGCCTTTCGACATAGGCAAAATAGCGTTGAATAGCATTGTTGTAATGGCGTGGGAAAAAACCAGATTTTCTTTGCAACGGTTCCTCTTCAGCAAAGAAAACAAATAAGCTTTTTGTAGCTTAGACAGTTAAAAACTGGAAAGTTAATTTTGTGCATTCCACATTCAAATTTGATGCGGAATGCACATATTTTATTCATTATATTCTGAAGAATGCATTTAACATACGAAAGGGTAACATTTGTTTAAAATTGTTTATTGAGATGCTAATGAAATCAAATGATGCTTGTTTTGTAAGGAAACTGAAATAATTATTTTTCTTAAAGGAATTACATTAATGTGTGCTTAAAAATTCTTGCTTTTCATAATAATTTTAATAACATCATAGTTAGGCTATTAGTGAAACTAAAATCATGACAAATGAAACAATATCAGCATTTCATTTTAAATGATAGATTAGTCATTTAGTTGTATCTTTATATAAATAAACTGATTAAAGTATTTTTTTACAATTTTTTTTTTTTTTTTTTTTTTTTTCCTAATACAAATGTTGACCATTTTTTTAAATTTATTCATATTAATTCCCAAAATACTTTTCTCCGATTAATTTGAGAATAAGGAATTATCTTTCTTTTTATTTAATTAATTATTAATTAAATAAATTTCATTTGCATTTCATCCATTGATAAATTTTAAAATATTTCAAATTCATTAAATTATACAAACTACTCTAAGAAAATATTTTACTTGATTTACTTTTATTTTATTTTTCTTTTCATTTACCATTGATTTACCTTTTATTTTAATTAAGATGGAAAATTTTAATATTTAATGGCTGAGAAATATTATCTTACAAGAAAGAAGTAATTATATCAATACATTCTTTTTAATTGCTATTTAATAAGGAAACAAAAGATAAAAAAAGATGTTTTCATTTAAAATTTAATTATCTCGTCAATAATTTATTGAATTAAAAAAATATAAATGTCAATAGAAATATTTTTCCTGAAGTCTTTCACGCTTGTCGACAAAGGCAAAATAATAATTGTAAAAAAAATTTTAAAAATGAAAGAATGTTTTGAAAATTGTTTAATTATTCAAATTAAATTATAATTACATCTTTTGTGATCATTTCCGATAAAGAATTTAATTTTGAAAACGAATTAAAATAATGATTTATTTGTTATGATGTTAGCAAATACCTGAAATAATTATATGAATGATATTTTTTTCTCGTAGTCTTAGAGAATTTATATCGGTTTGCCTTCTTTGAATTCAATAGCAATGATAAAAAATTATATTTAAAGTTTAACTCCTTTGTTGTAAAACATCTTTAATTGGTTAATTTGATATTTATTTGTAAAAAATCTATCAGTCTATGTCCTTGGATGATTATTTTACTTGAAAACTATTCTAGTAAATTAAAAAAATCCATTATATATACATATATATATATTTTTGTGTGTGTGTGTGGTATATATATATATATATATACCCCCACATGTGTGTGTGTGTGTGTATGTGGCAAGCCAGGTGGCTGCTGCAAAGTGTAGTCGAATGTCAAGTGAATTCAGCAGACTAATGAAAAGTCATGAATCTTTTATTTCATTTTATTAACATGGACTTTAAAGAATATAGGAACAAGGATCCAACTATTGAGGTGATGGGATAGGGAAAGATTTTGTCTGAATGCTACAAAAAAGGCGAGTAGTCTGAGTTAATTATTATTAAAAATAAGCCATTAAATGAGTTTTGGTTAGTATACTGCAAAAGCGTGGAAATAAAAGAAGGCGTGAATAAAAAAAAAAAAAAGTATCAAGTCAGTTATTAATAATAGAAAATGAAAGAAGTGGTTATTATGAGAAAAACGTTGCAATAAATTATAATAAGGATTATTCAATAAAGTCTGTTAATTCTAGGTGGGCGTTACTAAATGTGTATGTTTGTGGATGAATTTCTTGAAGGTTGTAATAGAAATAAGGAAGTTTTTTTTTATCCCCAGTAAGTACTTCCTGAATGAGAAATTGTGTAAAACAGGATGCTATATGCATCGTCAACATCATTTTTTTTCAGTTGTGATTTAACTTATTAACATTAATAAATTAAATGATTATCATCAAAAGATATAATTCACTGTAATTCTCAATAACAGATATATGTATTCCCAAAATACTCATTTACTTCAATGAATATTTTCTTTTAAATAAAAATAGTTATAAGTTATAATCTTCGCAACTCTTAGCTGTAAATAAATGCCGTTATAAATCTCAAGCTTCTGGCAGTTTGTTTGTTTTTTTATCGTTATTATTTAAGTCTATTCTGATGGAGAAATGGTGTAAGGTTTATCATTTGGAAACATGTTTTCGTGAAATAGCATTTTTTTATTTTATGTTCTGATACTCCAGAAATGTCCACTTTGTGTACTTTTAGATACATTAAGGAGTTTCGTGTTCCACTTTACCTATGCTACAAATGGCCCATAAAAAGTGAGGGAGAAGAATTGAAAGATAAGAAATAAGAAGAGAAATTTAAGGGAGGACTGCATATCATATGAACCAGGAAAAATCCCTAAGTAACATGACTGTTGATGTGAAAAGTTTATACTCATTGGCACAATCTCCATCGAAATTGTTTCTGAAAGCAGGGATTGAAACGGTCATTGTCAACGGATTCGAAACCACCACCCTCTTGCTCAGTAGTTATGCTCATTATCACCAGACCTCAAGTTTGGTTTTGATATGAATTATCAATGCATTATTTTAACACAATTATTTTGTTGTAAATACTCTTATTGTATGTAGCTGTCTTCAGACTTTAGGAATTGAAACCAAGATCATGAATGCATATTAAGTTGAGAAATTATTCTTCTCACAATAGTCTTTTCGATGTTGTAGAAACTCCTATCGGTTTAACACCTTCCCTTCTTTAGCAATGAATTCCACTTTCCTCTCACAAATTTTCACAGGCCCAAAATGATTTACAGTGAACATTACTAGCTGCTATAGTCAGACATATTATTTCTTAATATTTTCAAACAGCTTTTCAATTCAGATTACTAATGTACATATTTAATATACTTCTATAATGCAATTTTTTAAGCTATGCCAGTCTCATTTTGTTTGTATCATAAGTTAATTTTTGTTAACCATAGTTTCATCTACTTAGAATAGGAATTTTTTGAAAATGTAATCATTACAAATAAAGATTAACATCAGCGACGATAATTAGGGTAATTCTAATAATTGCTGTAAAAATATTTTCTTGGTTTTTTTATTTAAGTACAACAGATAATCTTCATTGTTTTACATTTTAATTACCTGTATTGTCTGGGTTTTAAAGCTTTTCGTTTGTTATCAGTTTTTTAATTTGAACGATAAATTTGGCTTTCTTTCTTTTTTTTTCATATACTATATGGTTTTACAAAGGGCCTCATGATGTAAATAAATGTTATAATTACGCAATATAAAACAACATCACGCGAAATAATATTTTAAAACTAAAATGCAAATGTAATATTGACGAATTTCTTCACCTTTGCTCAGAAATTTAATCCACCAATATTCACGTACAATACAAATATTAATAACCAATTATTTTCTTATTTTCATACTAATTATCATGGTTGCTGAAGATATGGACATCAAAGGAATGTTGTTAAATCAGCAATTAGGGTTCTTTTACATCCTTGGGCATATATAATATAATGAAGCACTTAATGAACAAATTAATGTCCCAGTTAGTCAATGAGAACAAAGCTTCTACTTAAGCTGTTCATCCAGTGAGCCCACTAATTTCTGAACCTGTAATTGTATTGAAAGAGAAGGGGAACACAAATTCTTCTGGAATCCGCCAAATTGTCTTTTCTCTTATAGAATTGCACCAAGCGATGTTGCGATTAAAGGCCAAAACTGCATTTAACTTGAGCCAGTAAATGTCCCAAAAGGCTCATTGTAATTTTAAGCGCATTTCACTTACTGGCCCTTCCCCTCAAGTTACTTTCTCCATCATTTCCTCCCCTTAGTCAAACACTACCCCCTACACCCCTTCACGCTACCTTGCACTTAATTACTGCGCGAAAAGTGATCCCACAAGGCCCCAGAGGGAACTTTTCGCCATCCCTTTTCTCCGGAATTTCCTATTTTGGTATGGGAGAGAGCGAACACCATGTTCTGCCTGGAAGATCTTTTGTGGACAAGTGGCGTAAGGCTTAACGTAACAAACATATGTTGGGTATTTTTTTTCTTTCATGTGCATGTGTGTATGTGTGCCATGGACCCTCCCCCCCTCCCTTTCGCTGGATTGGATTGGAGTGGGTTTTGTGTTAAGAGTAATGAGAATTAATGTGCTACAAGACTGTTTTGTTTATCTGGTTGGTTCGTTTTGGGTAAATTCCAAAATAGTCTCACAATGGATATTTTTTTTTTCCTTTTTGTACTGCTTGGCTTGTACTGCTTTTTTTGTTGTTGTTTTGGTTATCGGTAATTTATATACAATCGGTGCGGAAAGTATTTTACTAAGAAATTCCATTTAGCTTCTTGACTGGGTAAAGTGAAATAATCCTGGAGTTAAAAGTCCGCTGAGATCGGTGCATATTTCTTTATGAAATTATCTTACACTGTCTGAAGAATGTTCAAACTTCCAAAATGCTTCTTCAATGTAAAGAAAGATGAAGGACAGGGCATGTACAATAATGTAGTTTTCTTTCTTAATGCATTGTCATGTTGAAAGTTCATTTAATTGTAAAATGTCTAAAGAATTTAGGATTTTAAACAGCACACTGAAGTGGAATTGAATAAAAAGAGGCTTAAATTTAGAGAACATTTTTGTAATAAAACAATAATAAATATATGTTATTTATTGGTTGTCCTCTTTTAGCATATACGTGGTTGCATAGTGACTATCATAATAATCATAAAAGAAGTTTTTGTTCATTTTGCATTGTTTGGTTAAAGGATATTTTTAAAAAATTGATGCGAAAATAGTGTACTAGAAAATTTCATATGACTTTTATATTTCTGTTATTTATCTTTCATTAATAAAATAATTCTATAATGAAAGATAAATAACAGGGCATGTACAATAATGTAGTTTTTTTTTTTAATGTATTATCATATAAAAGTTCATTTAATTGTTAAATGTCTAAAGAATTTAGATTTTAAGCAGAGTACTGAAGTGGAATTGAATAAAAAAGTACTGAAAAGACTTAAATTTAGAGAAGATTTGCGTAATAACAATAATAAATATATCTGTTATTTATTGGATGCTCTGTTTAGCATATATGTGGTTCCATTATGACTCTTTTAATAAATGCATAATAATACTAATAAAGGTTTTTGTTCATTTTGTTTTGTTTTGATTAAAGAATATTTTTAAGGAATTGAAGCTAAAATAATTCACTATAAAACAATTCAATATTCCATTTAGCTTGACCAAATAAAGTGAAATAATTCTATAATGAAAATTTCGCTTAGATCAGGGGTCTCCAAACTTTCCAGCCTTAGGGCCATACTGTGTACTCCAGTAAGTACCAAGGGCCAAAACCGTTTTTAATTTTTTCTGCCATTATCTATAATTTCTAGACTAGTCGCCGTGTAGGCGCTCTGAGCGAGCATACGCTTGCTAAATTCGCTGGTTCAATTACTACAATTACTATTGTGTATATCGATACGACAGTGACACTTGTCGACATCTAGTGGTTAAAAGCGAAAATAGGTTAAATATAACTACCGAGGGTAACCGCGGATATTCACTAGTTTATAATGTTAGTGGGATTCATTTAAATTATTGGTTAGTTGTTATGCTTAAGTTAAATTTTCTGCTTATTGCGCTTGTCATTGCTTTTACCCAGCAAGTCAATAAAATCGAGTTATCATTCTGCGTTTTTTTATCCAATTTAATAAAGCAACAATAAGCTATTGCCGTCGCGGGCCGGATGGATGACACTGGCAGGCCGTATTTGACCCGCAGGCCGTAGTTTGGAGACCCCTGGCTTAAATGAACCAGAATATGCTGTTGTCATACATTTTAATACTGAAATGCATTTAAAATTCCGAAATGACATGAAAATATGAAAATATTTCAATAAAGTAATGAAAATATCTGAACGTAAAAGTATTTGATAGGTTTAAATGAATTCAGAAAGGAATCTGAATATTTAAGGGGAACAAATAGATCTACTGTTTACTTTTAAAAGAAAATGTTCAAGATACATATAACGTCATTTTTATCATAATATTGTACAAATTGACAAACGAAAAGTTTAAGTTGTACTTGATTAACTAGTCATAAGCTTTTCATTCTTTCAGTAATTTCATAAGTTTTTCAGAATTTTAGAATTTATTTAGCTAAGTTTGTAAATGAATGAGCACATTATATATGACTAATCATACTGTTATAATAAAACACTAAAAAATTATAATAGTATAATTAGTTAAAAACACAAAATGTATTAACATACTTTTTTACTGTTTAAAAACACTCAAAATCATGGTTAAATAAAATTGTACAGCAAAATGTTTATTTTTATTTCCATCATTTTATTATTCTAAAAATTAAATGGTTGCAAAAACAGATTTATCTATAGTTAAAAATTTGAAATAAATAATTTATCTTTAATAACAAGTATTTCCAATGCTTTTTATAATAGACCAGAAAATTTCCTTATAAAATTTACTGTAAAAATTTCAATAATTAGAATAACGATACGATTCGAATTAGATTCAATGCTTCGAATAACGATACGATTCAAAGACTCGATAATTATTCGAATCATTATATATAATTCAAATCTCGTTATGCGAATAAAGATTTGTTACAAATTGAAATCGAATTTTGATATAACCTCCCCTATTTTCTTCAAATATATTTAAAAATTTCTTTTCTTGAAATACTTTTTACTTTTTTCAGATACATTATTCATAATCACACTGATTTAGAAAATTTAACAAGTAGCGCTTCTTCTTTTAAACAAAGTTAAATTTTGAAAACTTCTGATATTAATTTTTCACATATTCCTTTATTAAAAATAATTATGTGTCTTTAAAAATAGAATCTCTAAAAATAGTAATTATTATTTAATTTTATACGTTTATCAATGATTGTCATATATTTTATTCTAATCAGATGGCAATTTAATTAAAAATCGTTACTTTTATTATAAAGTTATCTGGCAACATGAAACTATAATTAATATATTTCTTCAGAGTAATTGAGACATGTTTTAAAAATAAAAAATAATTTGTTTAAATTCATTCGCAACAATTTCTCTGCTTTGTAAGTTTAAAATTAAAGAATTTTTAAAAAACAGTTCGCTTATACCAAATCAATTAAAGTTATCATTATTGTCGTGCCATATTGAGTTAAGTATCTTATTTTAATTTCAGTCTCTTTAATCATAGATATTATATTTTTGAATTTTAAATTAAATTTATGTTCTTTGTAAATTTAAAAGTCATTTAATATTTTTCTTTTCATTAAATAAAGAAACTAAGAAGGTTTATTATTAAACTGAAAAGAAAGTAATTATTTGATTCATTAATTTAGGGAAAATATTTTATTGGCATTCAATTTTAATTCAATTACAATATCAATGTAAAAACTTTTTAATTAAATGTACATATTTCATCAGACTCTTATTATGCTTAATGATTAAAAATTTAATATGTGATATTTAATTATGCATCATTAAATTGTGTATTTGATTGTGATTTTAGTAAATGTATTCAATTAAATAAAACTACGGTGTGTTTTTTTCTTTTAAATATTTAGCAATTGAAAGTACAGTGTTTCATTTTGGTTTAAATATTTTGAAGGTATAGGAGAATTATTTATTATAGAATTTATTATTTAAAGGTTCCCACTTCATTGTTTTCTAAAAAGTTAGCTTTGTTAAAAATGTGAAATATCCTCTATTTTCGTACTTGTGAAGTATCTAAGAATTATCAGTAATTTAGATTTTTTGTAAGTTAATACATAAGACTTCATGATGTAATAAATCGTTGAGAAATGTTATTAATGCCTATTTAATTGGTATCAGTAATTTTAGAATATTTTTCAGCAAATGATTTAAATAAACTAATTAATTTTTAACTTTAAAATAATTTTTGATTTAAAACGAATTTCATGTTCTACATGTAGTTATAAAACTAATTAAAATTTTATTGTTTTAAAATATTAGTTGGTTGACACATTGGTCTATGCTCGTAGCCTGTCAGATGTGTTCCACTTACCGCAACTCACTGTCGCCTGCGATTAACCTGGAGTAGAGAGCATGCATTGTGGACACCGCAACAGTGGTCTTGTGATGTTTTCCGACGAGTCCAGGTTTAGTTTGCAGTCTGATTCTCGCCGACTTTCATATGGAGAGCGCCAGGTACCTGTTACCACCAAGAGAACACCATTGAACGACACCGTTACGGTGGCGCAGGATGGCTCGTTTGGGGAGGAATTATTCTTTGTTCCAGAACTGACCTGCATATTCAGAGTGTAACGATGACAGGCCACATCTATCGTGATGTCATTCTGGAACAACATGTACGTTTGTTTCGGGGCGCCATGGGTGCTGAATTTCTGTTTATGGATGACAACGCCCGTCCTCACCGTGCAAACATTGTGTAGACGAATGCCTTCAATTGGAAGATATTACCCGTATGGATTGGCCAGCATACTCACCGGACTTGAATCCAATAGAGCATGTGTGAAATATGCTTGGCCGACGAATTGCAGCCCGTCAACCCCTCCCACCCGTCAACCGGAACTTCGGAGGGCATTGCTTGATGAGTGGTGTAATATTCTCCAAGATCAGATTGATAATTTGATACTCAGCATGCCTAGGCGTTGTAAGGCCTGTATTGCATCGTCCGGGAGACATACTCCATATTAACCATCATACTAACCATGTTATACTGTTTTTTGTAAATAGGTTCTTTTTTGAAATTTGCTCCAGGGAGTAAAAATCGCAATTTTTATTAATTATGTCAAACATATAGCATCTTTTTGCTCTTTACCTTTTGTTTAATAAACAGACTTTTACAAATAAGTCAAATTTGTTTTGCTTCTTGACTCTTTCTTTGCCTGAACTTCATTATCCTTAATTTATGGACAACGAGTGTATATACATACATACATATATATATATACTCTAAAAATCTAAACCTATGAACCTATAAAAGATTACTTTTGAATTCTTCAACTTAGCATTTCATAACAGTAATTTAAATTTTTCGCAAGTAATTTAAAATTATAAAAATATGTAGTTTTCTCCCATGCAAATCTATCACTAATTGCTTTAATAAAATGCCTTGTTATTTATTTATCAGCTAGATATGTATATATATATATATATATTATTTATCAGCTAGATAGAAAGTGCCACATACCTATAAATATATTTTTTATTCCAATTGTCTGAATGCTTTCATCATTACTGTTGCAACAATATTATAAAAGCTTTTAAGCAATCTTTTGTGACATTTTATTTATTTTAACAACAAACGTTATTTATGAAATCTAATATATCATAAGGATTTTTATTGTTACTTTCTTTTGTTAATATTTAAAGCAATAACTTTTTTTTTAACGGTATTCATGCTATTTGTTATAACTATTTGTTCTCTCTTTCTTGTTTCCATTGATAATTATTTGTTACATTTACACCATTTAATGAAATGATATTCTTTTTTTTTTTTTTTCTAACAAATATCTTCTAAGAAAGTAAAGCAATATTTTCTTTTTTCAAAAACAGCGTTACTTAAAAATTAGTGTGTTCAAAAAGGAACATGATATCATGGAGTTTCAAATATAAAAAATTTAAAATCTGTACGATGACTAAATGTGCATAATTATGCAGTTAATTAATGTTTTATGAAACATTAATCTAAATTTAATAAGATTTTTGCAATATGAAAATATTTAAAAATTTGGATATTTAGATGCTGCTTAATCATAAATTATTTATTTATTTGTTAGTAAAATCGCAGAATAGGTACAGTTGGGATATGGCGTCAAAAATTATTTTCGCCAATGTTCGCCAGTTGAGATTTGATGTGAAGTGAATTGAAAAAAAGTACAAGAAAATTAGGTGACCACATTTGGCGACTTTTCGCTCAGTTGACGCCACAAAATAGTCGCCAAATCCCAACGGTCCTTATTTTGCGATTTGGTCTATCTTGTTATTTGTGGACACGCTTTACCGGCTTCAATACTTTATTTCATCTGGCTTCATTTATGAAAACAGTTTGTGAAAATTTACTATTTTCCAACTATATTTTGTAACTAACAGAAACACATCGTCGTTACGCAGGTTCGTGTAAATTTAATATATTAAATTTTGATAAATTTTTATTAAGAAAAAGTAAATTGTAAATGCAAAATTAGAAATTTAAAAAATTTGATATTTCCAATAGGGAAATGGAAACATTATACATACATTTTATCATCGTGTTCATTAAAATATTATTTAATCATTCGTGTTATTGGAACATTTTTATTATTAATGAAATAATAATATAATAATAATAATAATAATTTTTATTTCATCTAAGAAATTAAAAACAAAATTTTCTTTTATCATAAAATAAGCATTACTTAAATCAATGTAAAAAAATTAACATAATATCATGCAAAAACAAATATAAAAAAAATTAAAATATCTACGATAATATAAATATAAATCTCCACATATAAATTATGTATTTTCAAAACATTCTTCAAAATCAATATTTTATCTCACTTTATCACCACTATGCAAACATTATAAGAGTTTAATCTCAACCTTAACTAATTTTCTTAATTTTTTTTTCTTTTGAGAAAATATGATTTTTAAAATATATTTTATATCCTAATAGAAATTTTATTAAATATTGATATTGTTATAAAAATATTCTACAAAAACGTTGATATTACGATTATTGATTTATTTTATTAAAGTTACATTGTTATAATGTGTTAAAATAATAGGTTTTAACAACTAGTTGATGCAATAAATAATCAGCAGAACATCTATACCAATATACTCTTGTAAGACATTAATTTAAACAATAATCCCTATGTTCCATTATTATAGATACATTGATATAGATTGTTAAAATAATAGCTGTTATAACAAATTATTCACATCCTGAACAATGCTGTACGTTGATATTATTATAGAATATTTTATGGAATGTTTATTTAAGTATTTTTATTATGATGTATCGATGTAATTCATTAATAGATATTTATATATGTAAATATATAAGCGGCAACGCAAGACCCAAAGGGGGAACTGAATGAGGGAACTAGAAAGACGACCATTTTGCACAACAGAAGCTATTATGAATATTACTTACCGTACTTAACTTACCAAATTGTACAACAAAACCATCATAGTATTCACAAAACAAAAGCCCCTGAAGTACTTCATATCCCGACTTCTCAAAAAAATTTTAAAAAGGGTAAAAATTCAAACCAAAAGTGCGTACAAGCTGCAGCAACAAAATTTAAAATCAACAAACAAATACAATTAATTATCAGAACGTTGGACGGCTAGAATGGTATTGTCAGATCCATAAGGAACACAAAAGTCTGTTAAAAATTACAATAACAAGGTGTGAAACACGTTGTCCAGGAAGTCAGTAAAACAAGCAAAGAAATTAGCGAAAACCAAAACGAAATGCTTATAAAAACCAAAAGGAGTTAATTATAAAAGCTTTATAAGAGCGTACTCACAGCATGTCATGTTATTTCTGATAGCTGGATGACTCGATCCAAGTCAATAATACATCTAGCGTTGTATTCCGATAAAATGGAATAAACAGAATAACTTTCCTTTAGAGTCAGTAAGATTTATGATTAAAGAAGAAAGATTTGTTTGTTTAGCCTACTATATATATATATATATATTTATTTATTTATTTATATATATATTTATATATATTTATATATATAGCATGTATAAAGCTAGGAAACCTTACATAAAATATATATTACAAATACAGAATTAAAGCGCTTTTAAAGAAACGAGATTTCTTAAAAAAGAAAATTGAAGTCTTAAAATATATCATGCTCATTATTTCATCTTCCATAGAAAGAAACTTTCTCTGTAGCCTTCAACACCAATTTAGGACATTTTATTTTTTTTCTATTTTAATTTTTGTAAAAATTCAATTCATTCTTTAACTCATATCTCTTTTAATATATTTTGGAGCATTAATTTAAAATCACTTTATTAAAAGTTTAATAATTAATACGTTATTATAATTTATTAAAAAAGAAATTATACGATTTACCATTAAAATCTATTATAACAATGAATTACAGCAAAGTAAGATATTGTTAAAAGTTTGATAAAAGCTGTCTTTAATTAAAAGCGAATCAATAAGTAGTTTGTATTATTTTCTCTTCGTATCCGATAAAAAAAATTTTGGATACAAAAATACATCTTTGCATTATAGTTTCAGTAACAAAAACGCAAATCTTATGCTTTATATTATGGGAACAAATGTACAACTTGCATTTTTTCACTGTTATTTAAGAAACAAATAACACTTAAGAATAAAATTATACCAGAGAAATTTTCAAGAAAATGTTCTCAACATTTTTTAATTAGAAATTGCAGATTGTATGTTATAATCCCTGACTAAATTAAGTAAGGTTGGTGAGGTATTTTTGTATCACACCTGAAGGTTGTTATAATATAACGGCATAATTAAAACATAAAAATATTTTGAAAAACATAGAATTAAAAGGAATTCTGAAAAAATGGCTTTGTTTCGCCATAACGACAACATACTAAAATTCTTTAAAATATTGTATAAATGATACAATATTGAAGAATGCAAATATTGTACAATAGTATTGTATATTTGTAAGAAAATTTAATAACAAGAACAAATAACAATGCAAAAATTTAATCATAAAATGTATTTGAATTTTTCTTATTTAAAAATATGATATTTCTTACAATTATTGACAAGAATGATACATACAAATATTTAATTTAATCTGCTGATGAAGACATTTTATTACAAATAAAAAGAATTTATAAATTAGAAAAAAAAATTGAGTTAATATAGTAGCATAACATTTGAAATGTAGAAAAGGTGGATAAAAAATGTTAAACGCAAGTATAAATATTTGCTATTTTATTTAAATATTTGCTATTTTAGCTTAAAGAATAGTTCTACAAATAAATAAAAATAATTGTTCATCTCTTTCTTTCAAATATTTAAAAATTATTTATTACTTTTTTATTGTATTAAATTACACAATTATTGAATCTGAGGAACTACATGGACTTTATTTTTTATTTTATCACTAATTTGCTATCAAAAACTGCACTTTTATTTCATTCAAAAAAAATTATATTAGAATATTTTAATATTTTTTATTATGCTCGAATAAATGTTATTAATTAATAGCAAGAAAATTGATTTCACTAATAATTTATTTAAATAGTATTCATTCTTTATCAATGTAAAGAAAACGCCTTATTAACTATAATTAAAAAATTCTTAAATAATTTAAAAGCAATTAAAAAATTAATGATTATTTTTTTATCTGAACTATGTATAAGATAAAAAAATAATTTAGTGGGCAAAAAAAGTGGATCTTTAAAACACTATAATTTTAAAGGTAAAAAATTCAAACTGATAGATAGAAAAATATACACATTTTTATATGTAGAAAAAGAAAAAATATATACATTATATTCTGAATTTACTATTTTTACTTTAGATATTAGCATTTCTAAACACTGTAGTAACTGATATTGCTAATAATAATTATACCGTCACCAGTTTGTATTGATTAAAATATTTTCATCTTTTAAAGGATATAGATTTTGTTACAAATAAAAGTTTGTTTCAAAACAATTTCTTTTACTAAAAATCGGAGTTATCAAATTAGATGTATTTTCAATAAATTTTATCTCTTTGAATTATTTTTATCACAGAAAAACTCGGAGTATAAATTTAGCCATCTGAATTTAAACAGATAACATTAAAAATGTGTTATAATAGTGGCTTTTTCGTGTTTTTATTTTATGTTTTTTTTTGTTGTTGTTGTTTTGCTGTAGAGCTAAAGAAAATGTTTAATAAAAATAGGAAAATACTTTATTTATTTATTGGTATTTTTTTATTTTTTATTTTTTTTTTTCTGTATGTTAATGTTTAAAATATGGTTAATGCTTATGGTTGATTTCATAGGCTCGCATGACAAATACAACACATTTACCTCTCTCTTTTAATATTTTTTTCGTTGGTATATTTTTTCTTCACATTTGACAACCTGTCTTGTTATGTTTTTTTTTTTTTCTTTGACGGTATGACCATATGAAAAGAGCGTGGAATATATTTATATGGGTAACAGAAAGTTGAGAGTCTTCCATGTTTTCTGTATGTGTAATTCTAATCTGTATATTTCTCAGAGGTCTTTCGATAGTTTAAAATTCTGAAACTTCAGAGGTTTTCCGTAGTATACGCTTGCTTTTTAAAAGGTGGATTCGTAGAAACCTTAGAAAGTTAAAATAAATTCTGTTTCTTATGGTAGAGAAATTTAGACTTGAGTCTAGAGGGGTAAATAATCAACTTCTGCGTTTGTTTTCCTGCAAAATTATAATCGTGAAAACTGTCAGCCATTGTCAGAAATTGTCAGAACTTATTGGACCATAGGTAGCCAACAATAATTTATAAAGAGTTAATTCCAAAATCTTTTTTATTGTTTCCCACGAATATAAATATTTATAATCAAAACTTAATCTAGACGAATTTTATCTATTGTTGTGTCTTTATTTTAAGAATATACAGATTTCAGTATACGTGACCCAATCTATAAAAGGCAACTGCTTGAAGCCAATCAATAAAATGAAAATGAGCAATATAGGCTCTAGCAAATAAACAATCCCACTCCTGTCTCTATAAAAAATATTCTAGTATACATTAAAAGAACTTATTGGACCATTGGTAGCCAACATGACACACATAATTTATAAAGAAGCTAAATTTCGAAAAACTTTTTATATATATTGTTTTCCATGAGTATAAATATTTGTATGCAAAACTTAAACTAGATGAATTTTATCTATTGTTGAAAGGGTGTATCTATTGATACGTGACTTAATCCTATAAAGCCAACTGCTTGAAATCAACGTGTTAGTGTAGCGCTGCAAGTATTTAACAATCCCACTGCCGCCTCTATAAAAAGTATTCAGGTATGTATTAAAACTTATTGGACCTTTGGTAGCCAACATGGTCGAAATAATTTCAATAAAAATAATTTCAAATAATTACAATGATTTAAATAATTTCAAATAATTACAAATTTAAATAATTAGAATGATTTAAATAATTACAATGATTTAAAAATTCTAATTTCAAATAATTACAATGATTTAAATAATTTCCACGAATATAAATAATTTCAAATATTACAATGATTTAAAAAATTCAAAATAATTATAGATTTAAAAATCTTTTATTGTTTTCCCAGATATAAATATATACAGATTTTAGTGAATGTACAGATTTTTAGTATACATGAGCATACTGGAAATCTGTATACATAAAAAATATACAAATTTAATCTAGACGTATTTTATCTATTGCTTGTTTTTATTTTTAAGAATATACAGATTTCAGTATACATGACTTAATCTATAAAAGCAACTTGAAGCCAAAACAAAGAAATCAACAATACAACAATGTAGCGCTGCAAATATTTAACAATCCGACTCCCGGCCTCTATAAAAGTATTCAGGTAGGTATTAAAAGAACTTATTGGACCATTGGTAGACAACATGACTCAAATAATTTATAAAGAAGCTAAATTTCCAAACCATTTTCGATTTATATTTAATTTAGACAAATTTTTCTATTGTTTTTTTATTTTAAGAATATACAGATTTCAGTATACATGACTAATAATCTATAATGAAACTTCTTGATGCCAAACAAAGAAATCAACATGGAGCAATGCAGCACTTAAAATATTTGTAACAATCCCACTGCCCACCTCTGTAAAAGTGTATTCAGGTACATATTAATAAAAGAACTTATTGAACCATTGATTATTGAACTTATCAATTTACTGGACTCAAAACAATAATTTATTACAGAAGCTCAATTTCAAAATCTTTTCTATTATTTTCCACGAGTATAAATATTTATATACAAAATTTAATCTAGACGAATTTTGAGAAGATACAGATTTCAGTATACATGACTTTAATCTACAAAAGCAACTGCTTGGAAGCCAAACAAAGAAAACAACAATAGAGCAATGTAGCGCTGCAAATAATTAACAATCCCTCCTCCACTTATAGCTAAATTTCAAAAATATTTTTTCGAATATAAATATATAAAAAAGAACTTATTGGTCTATTGTTCTTTAGTAGTCAACACATAACTCAAATAATTATATAAAAAGCGGGTATATATTAAAAGAAATTTCAAAAAATCTTTATATTTTTTTTCCACGAATATAAATATATAAAAAATGTAATTACATAATATACAAAATGTAATCTACATGAATCTTGTCTATTGTTCGCCTTTATTTTTAAAATATAGATTTTTATACCCACATGACTTAATCTATAAAAGCAAGTATACAATGACTTAACAATCTATAAAAAGTATTCAGGTATATATTAAAAGAACTTATTGGAAGTAGTCAACATAATCAAATAATAATTTATAAAAAAGTAAATTTCAAAAAATCAACGAATATAAATATATAAAAAATGTAATTACATAATATACAAAAGTCTACATGAATCTTGTCTATTGTTCGCGATTCAGTATACATGCAAATAAAAGCAATTTAAGAGCAATGTATGCAAATATTTAACAATCCACTCCCGCCTCTATAAAAAAATTCAGGCTTGGAATGAACCTATAAAAAGACCAGCACAAAAGCCTTCCCGCGATTGTTTCTCTTCTGCTATTCCCCAATGTAGCCTCATCAAGCCTAAAGTATTCCCGCCTGAACTTACACCAGTGTGGTGTCGTGCAGCAGAGCAACCAAATAGGGGGCTGCTGTTAGGAACCGAACACAAACAAGATTTTAGCTCCCATACTAAGTATTCTTTTCGGCTGCTTCGTTATTGCGTCTACCCTTACCTATGGTTACACTACGCTCTGTCCAAAAAAAGTGGTAGACGTTTTTCTGGAAGTCGTGTGCAGAATCCATGACGGAAGGAAGCAGTATCTTGATGAGATTGGTTTCTAATTTCGTAGTAGCTTCCTGCGAGATGCAACTCGCAAGGAGCTATTCTGCACTCGATTATTGCTCGTTTGATCGGAATAAACATTGGTTCAATTGTGGAAATTGAGTTTTATATTGACAATGTTTTTCATAAATATAAAAACGCTATTAATCAACATTGGGAGTTTAGTCATTTAAACCATTTCAGCATTTTAATTTATGTAGCCAAAGTTTTCCATGCTTAATTAGCACATCCATCGGTATTTTTAGGGGCAAATCTGCATTTTGATCAATTGTTTCTAATTTTTCTGGTTTCTGCGAGATGTACCTCGCTAGAATGATATGATTTCTATTATTCCATTTATTATTCCAATTAATATAATTAAATAAACGTTGGTTTGAAATGTGGAATTGAATTTAATTAACAACGTTTTCATCAATAAAAACTCTATTGAATTAACCTTTGTTTTAAACCATTTCTTGCGTTTTAATTCTAAATAACAAATATTTTCCATTCTAACTAACGCATCCATCGCTATTTTTAGGGACGAATTTGAATTTTGATCAATTGTTTTCTGCTATGGTTTCTGAGAGATGTACCTCGCAAGAATCATAGTGATTTCAGATTATTCTCGTTTGATCGCAGTAAATTTTGGTTCAAATGTGCAATTGAGTTTTATTAACAATGTTTTCATCACAAACATTGTAATTTAATCGTTTATTTTATTTTTTTGCTTCAAACCATTTCAGCT
>BPLR01020860.1:0-20081 GCA_021605095.1 Caerostris extrusa
TTAGCTAAGACTAGAGTGAACAATGTTTCTTGTTGGTCATGCAGGCTCGAAAATGGAAATGAGTTCCATTGGTTTCAGACACGTGGGCGTGCAGCATACAGCTACCCATGGGGCTTTTGGTTACAGGGTTGGAATTTTTTGGTGGTCGTTTACTGAAATGATGATTTGAAGTACAGTACAGTTAAAGATAAGTCGGGATGTAATGAGAGGAACAAAGTTACGTGAATTCTAATCTTGGAAACGTCATTTAGAATTTTATGAACTTCCAGAAGGAATTTTTGAAATTTTATCTTTGCATACACATTTGATTGAATGTATCAAAACTATTGGTTTGCATAAAGTTCGTTTATTATTTTGTTGTTTTGCATGAAACAAGATAGGAGACAAAGAATGAAACGAGGGTTTATATATTTACAGAGGCCGCAAGATCAGATCAGTATTTTTTTTAGGTTTCTAAGTTTGTATTTGTTTGTGCTAACATTTTGCAATTAGATAGACCTCTGGTAAAGTTATATCTTTTTATTTATTATTTTGTACTAGTTTAAATGGTCGGCACAAATTCTTCAAAATTTGCATGTAATTCCAAGTTTAACAATTGAAATAAAATAGCTATGACTATGATCATTTCCAAAGTTCTTCTATTCCCTATATAAAATATTTATGAAAACATAAATACAAGAAGTTTTGTAGCATTTGGATCAAAATTTACTTGTGTTATGGTGTTTCACATAGAAACCAAAAAGCATAAAAATTCATTAGGAAAAAGCTTAAAAACAACTTTTAATTAGATATATTACTTTTAAAATATTGTAAATATGTTAAAATGCCATTGGATTGTAAGTTCATAGTCTTATTTATTAAAAATATAGTTTCGTTTTTCACTTAAAGCTGTAAATATTTTTCTGAGCTTGTTTTGAAAGGGTTAAGGAATTTATCGTGAGCTTTTACAGCTTCCTGCTATTGCAAGGCTTATTATGAGGCCTGGATTTAAAAGATATTTAGCCTTTTTGCAAGTGTTTTGATTCAAATGTCTATTCTAAACCTTTGAATTTCACTTAAAAATATCAACTTTAACTATTCTTTGTATACAATTTGGCTCTTTTCAAAATATGGATAAACATTGCAAAATGTGATATTGTTGCAAAATTTTATAATTCAAAAAATAAATAAAACACTAGATAGTTTTTTTCCTTTGCAAGTATTTTTATGGGAATATCCCTTATATAGAGTAATGTCTGTTTTTCAAATTTATATCTCAATTGTTATACATTTTTGTAGCCTTAAAGTTTGTCTGACACAAACTTTTTTACAAAATTTTAAAATTCTTAGTTTAAAACTAAAATAAAATAATTTATAGTTTAGGTTAACATCATTTCTGTTCCTTTCCTTGCACATTTAAAAGAAAACTTTTACATGTGGGAGTTTCAGAAGCATTTAGAACAGAAATATTTTTATTGTGATGTTTGAATGAATACAAAAAATGCATAAAAATTCAAATAAGAAATAATTAAAACCAACTTTTAAATATAAATAAAAACAAATGTACATACATAAAAATGTTATTGAGCTTTAAATTCTCCTTTATTAATATAAACACTTATTTATTTGTTTTGTTTTTCTTTAAATAACTTCCAACTTAAAAGTACCATTTATCAATTTTTCTTCGACAATATTCAAATCCCTCAAATTTATAACTCAAATTCTTTGTTTTTCAAATAACAAAAGTTTTTAAATAAAATGTCCTTGATTTTCAACTTGCAACTATTATAATACCTTTATAAAATTTTAATGTTATCATTATATCAAATAATTGCAGAGTTTACTTCATTTTCACACTTTTCAAAAAATCCTTGAAAATTCATCATCTTTCTTTAAATTATATTGTCTATATTATATTATCTTGTAGATCACATTTCATTTTAGAATTCTTAATCAAATACAACACATGTTGACAAACTTTAAGCATAGAAAAGTTCATTGTTTTGATTCACAACTTTTTCATTCAATATATTTTATTCCAATTCAAATTCAAACTTAGAAAATAAAAAAAATATTGATAATCAAAATCAGATAATACTTACATACATTTGATTTATTTCTCATAGAAATAATATAAATTTCATACAATATAATTTTCACAAAATTTAAAGTAGTACATAAAACAATAATATTCAAAACATGAGAATTTTACGGTTATGTAGTACAGGCATCGAGGCACGGCGCCATCCTTTTATTGTGGTATATCTTTCGTCTGTGGTGGAAACAAACTTTTACTCCAATGATGAAATTAGTGCAAATAAGAATTCTGCAATTAATTATCGAAATAGCAATAAAATAGTCATTATATTGTTGAAAAAAATGAAGCTACGAATTCCTCTAAGTATTGCAGTATTGCAACCCTAAAGAAATTGGCGGAAAATTGACATTAAAATACATTGTTGCCCACTACATTGGTTTTGCCAAAGAAATTTTAAAAAATATTTAGGGGTGGGCCACCCTTATCACTTAGGGTTTAAAATAGATTACGACCGATTCGCAGACCTACCAAATATGCACAAAAATTTTCATAAGAATCGGTCAAGCCGTTTCGGAGAGTTTGGCAACAAACACTGTGACACGAGAATTTTATATATTATATATATATATATATATATATATATATATATATATATATATATATATATATATATATATATATATATATATGTATCTATATATATATATAATATATATGTAGCATACAATTTTTTTATGATTTTTTTTTTTTTTTTCAGGGGGAAAGTGGGCAAATTAAATTTTTGCATTTGCATCTTTCCTTGAAGTCCATAGTCTTCATCGAGATCCAGCTCTACTGCATGAAAGAGGATAATGGTTCAAAGCAACTGATTAGTAGTCATTTTTTATAAATGTGGATAATTTTAGCATAATATATGAAAATCATGTGATTAAAGTTGGACTGGGATTTTCTACTTTAAGGCAATAACTCTCTATTATATTAGAAAAAATCATACTCTATAATAAAGCTGTTAAATAAATGTGATAAAGAACATTAAATTTTCATTTGTTTTTTTATTGTATATAAATAAGTATATATATATATATATATATATAACACAATTTTAAGCGTTTTTGGGAGGGGGGGAGTGGGGCCAAATCAAATTTTCGTATTTTGGTCGTATCCTTGCTTTAAGGACATAGCTATCATTGAGATCCAGCTCTACTACATGAAAGAGGACAATGGTTCAAATCTACTGGTGTCTATGATTTGTAGACGATTTTAACATAATATATGAATACTTTGAGGGTGCGATTGGGCTGGGGTTCTCAAGCATAAGGCAATAATTCATTAGAATATAAATAATACGGTAGAATAAAGCAATTGAAACATTTAACTATCTGAAGTAAATTTCTATAACTCTCTACAATACACAAAACAAATATTTTTTTTCAACAGGAAGGTAAATAACTTTACAGATAAGAAGAAAGAAAAAAAACTGTCAGCACGGAACATCTCGGAGTTCGTTCGATAAGAGGCACCCACCAAACGATTCTTTCAAGTGTACTTAACCCTGGGGTCAAGAGGGGGGGACGTGCGTGAGAATGGACTCTCCTATCTGCGGCCCTTCTTTTGAATTGTCATAACACTTCTTTTCTCGTGTGATCTGATTTTGGTTTCCACTTTATCGTGAATGCAGCACTAATGGTATCGATGAATGAAAAGCTTTGGTGTGAAGAGATGTGTTGTAAAAGAGTTCTTCACATAAGATAATTCATACTCAGGAAGATATCTTCTGTGGTTTCAGAACTCCTTAACAAACAAGCCTGTATATTTCATCAAGTTTTCGCTATTAGTTTTTAATTTATCAGCATCGTTTTCACCACTTTATCTTACGTGAAGTTGAGTTTATGGCTAAAACGATACCAGTGTGTTATGAATGCAATCGTGATCAATCCATGAATATAATCCATATGATCAATCCATGAATACAATCTATGTTGTACAATTTATGTAATCCATATTGAGTCAACTTGTTCAATCATGGAAATAATAAAGCTTTCAAGTCCTTCAGATTAAATTATTACCAATCTTCATCATCATCAACATCAGTGGCGCAAGAGATCCATGGTGGGTAATTGGCAGATTTCGAAACAGGATTTTATTTTTTTCTTTTTACGGTGTAGGGTTGTCAGTCATACACCCAACACTCTCTAGTCATATTAGACCAGTACTTAGGGTTTTAAAGTGGATTCTGAACTACTACAAATATTCATGGCACCGCCGAGATTCGAAACCGAAATCAGTGGCACAGAGTGCCAGAGCGCTATTACGAATCTTACAGAATCAAAACCCTTCCCAACAATTTTTAATTATAATTTTATAATTTCATTCAGTGTTATAATTGAGAAGTTTTAGTATTATAACCGTGCTTCCTCCACGCGCTGCGCTACCTGTGGCGTTTAGGAGAAATGGTTAGTAGGATTCAAAACTCTCATCCGAGAGGCAGCACAGGACAGGACAAACCGGCGCTGCTGCTGAGAAACGTTTAGTTTGCAGACTGTCTGCTTACTATCAGATTTCGAGACAGGAGGTGTTTTTATTTTTACGAATTAGGGTTGTCAGCTCTATGCCCAACTATCTATACTAGACCGGGACCTACAAGTTACAGTGGATTTCGAGCCACTACAAATGTCTAAGGCACAGCCAGAGTTCGAACCTGAAACCTGTGGCGCCAAGCTCTAGTCACTCTGGCTTCTGTCCCCTGTATCTTAAATACTCCTTATTAAAGTAAAATAGTTTTTCTTTTCCCTGTTTAGAAAATATTTTTTCTTATTCTTAAATTTAAAACTTGAGATTTGTTAGAATAATTTTTGAATCTTATTTAAAATATAATTACTTTAATTTGTTGCTTTTACGGAAATATTTTTTATAATATTTCCATTATAATATTATATATATTTATTCTTATAATATATATTTATAAAATTTCCATTTAATCACCTTTAATCAATGATATCTTTTAACAAATAATTTAATTTTTAATTATTTGTTCTTAAAAAGATATTTGATGGCTAAAACCCTCAGACAATTTAATTTAAATGAAATCCCCCTAAAAAAAAACATATAAAAATACGTTTAAAATTTAAAATTAGCAAATACTATTTGAATTTTTTTTTTTGTTTTTAATATTGCTTCCAATTAAAATTATTCACTAACAAACATAATATAACTCAAGTTTCTATTTTTATTTTTGTAAAATCTCATTACGAAAATGTTTTTATACTTTAATTGTTAATAAAGTTTCGAAATAATGATAAATATTTTTCTGAGGTTTAGTAAAAAGAAAAGAAAAAAAAAGTTTTGATCATAAAATTTTTATTGTTTTTCAAGGTTCTTTTCTTGTTAATCATAACATACAAAATATTTCTGCTTAAAATAAAAAGACGTCCATAATTTGTAAACATTTGAGTAAACATTAGTTGATATAAAATCCATTTACAAGGACAAACATACATTTGTTTTTTATTTATCTTTCCCCAAGACATACTTTAACAAAGGACTAATATATTTATCTGATCTACAGTTTCAAAGTTCTTGTCGAAAAAATAAATGGTTATTATCCTTTTTTAAATGAATAAATATGATTTTTTTTAAACTTTTATTGAAATATTTTCAATTATTTTTAAAACATACGTATTTCGTTTTAAATTAATTTCACAATTATTTGACGACATTAAAAATAGAATAAAAAAAATAATTAAAACATATATATTGATAATATTTCAAAACATAAAGATTATTAAATTCTTCATTATAATTTAGATTCATTGAAATTTTTATTTCTTTCTAATAATGTTTAAAAAACATCCAGGCCACCGCTACGATTCGAACCTGAAGACTGCGGTACTAAACGACAGAGAGCAAATTAATTGGCCATCCAGTCGCAGTTACTTTATGAGATCGTAAAGTTTATAACAAATCTATTTTCGAATATCCATTACATGCAGATATCTTTTCGTCTATTTATTAATACATACTCCTTTATCTATCCAAAATATTTAAGATTCCTCATAAAATAAAAGATTGTATATTTTTAACATTACATCCGATTATTTTATTTCTTTTATCAAAAAAATATACTACTATCATTAAGTATTCTTTTTATTATTCGAATGCCTGAAAGTATTAGACAGTTAAGTTATAGATAATATTAGACAGTTTAAGCTGATATTGTCACACACTTAGCTTACGCCAGGGGTGGCCAAACCAAATAATCTTGGGGCCACTTTGGAAATGTATCATAACTCCGTGGGCCGGTTATAAAATTATATATAACCATATTAGATTTAGAACCACAATAGACAGTTTTTTGAAGTGAAAAATTGAAACATAATGAGCTATTATTTTTGTGTTTACTATTATTATCACATGTAAATATAGATTATATAATGATAATGATACTAAACGCACAATATAAAGAAATATATAATACTAAAAGGAAGAATATATATATATATATATATAAAAATGACCCAAAATAAAAAAAAAATGTAATCCTTAAAATATATTTATTTTACTAGTGCGTTATTTGTTTCTCTAGATGACCGCACTCTTTCACTTAGCTTTTGCACCCAGACCTCAATTTGGGTGTTTAGGCACACCTTGGAGTCCAATTCGTGTTGCAGGTTAGCGTTCCGTTATGTTTGAGCGTGTTTTGTCAATAGAAAAAACGATTCACAGGTGTAAGTTGAACCAAAAGCGCGAATAACTTGAACTAAGAGTCTGGTTTGCTCTGCTATAAACAATCAACTGGGCTTATCTAGTTATAGTCACTGCGTCATTGAGGTCACTTAAAGCGAAACATAGAACCTGTTATATTAGATGTTCCAAAATGATGGCGCATCATGAGTTCGTAGAATATAATTTAATTAATCTGCGAACTCATAACTGTCATCTCATAAATACAGACAATATCTGTTATATATGATGGAGCTAGGATATTATTTTAAAATCAAAGTCATAATGTATTTTTTAATATATTGGTTTCCACTACCTTGGCCATTATAAAATAAATATATTTTGTAAAAGTGTGATAGATCTCAGGGGCCAGAAAAATATTCAAGGCGGGCCACGGGTTGGCCACCCCTGGATTATACTATAATATTCTAGTTTTTATTATTTATGTCGTCTTTAAAAATAATAACGTTATTGCATACACTTGAAGCAATTAAATTGTGAGGTGAGTGAACTATTTCTCATGGCATGGACAAAAAGGGGATAATCCGCATTCTCTTTCTGTTGTTTTTCATTTTATTTTCAAAACACTTTTCCATCCAGTTTCGGTTGGAAATACTTACCGGATTCCAGACGGTAACAATAAATAGCGATCTTTTTTTTTATTAGCTATGAGTCATTCGAACGTGGGCAGACTGAATTTCTTTTTTTATTTTCTTTTAATGCAAATCTATTGTTGACCTGTGCCGAGTAAAAATAGTGGAAGAGGTCACGCTTAATCGTAACATTACAAGAGCTGACTGTGACAATAATATGAAAAACGGCAAAAGTGCAATAGAATAGGCTGTTACAGCCCAATAAAAAACAAAGGAACCTGTTCTTGAACTTGATTATTTTTGATATTATTTCAAGAGCGACTTTAAAATCATGAACTAGATCTATTATATTTTAAATAATCAATCTTTCAAGTCTTTTCTGTTATTTTTTGTTGTTCAAAAGGTGTGATGGACTTTTCTAACTTGAAAAAAGATTGCTTGAGTTGAAAGCAATGATAGGATACCCTTCAACGTAATATCAAGGTCATGAACTTTTAGGAAATTTCAAGTTAAGAAATTTTCCCTCGTCGAATTTTAAATTAGGGATTTCTGATATTTCCAATAGATGATAGATTCCAAAAACAATGTTTTTTTTTAGCAATAGAATAAAAAAATGTTATTTATTGTTTAAAATTGTTGCTTTAAATCCATTTAATGGAATACTGTTATAATATATATATTTTTTTAATTTAAATATTAATATTGAAATTAAGAAATTTTTCCTCATCAAATTTTAAATTAGGGAATTCTGACATCAATTCAGATAAAGATTCTACAAACAATATTTTCTTAGCAATAGGATAAAAATTGATATTTAATATTGTTGTTTTAAACACAATTTTACTATAATTTTATGATTATTATAATGGAATACTGTTATATTATAATTTTTTTTCAAAATAATAATATTAAAAATTTGATGTGATTTTATAAATTTTGTCTGTAATAAAATGAAATAAACTTTATTGATTGGACTTATTTAATTGAAACTTTATTGAATTTTATATTAGGGATTTCTGATATAAGTTATTTCAGTGAAAATTCCAAAAACAATATTTTTCTTAGCAATAGGATAAAAAATTTTATTTATTCTTTTAAAATTGTTGTTTTAAACCTTTTTCATGTAATACCGTTTATTTAAATTTTTTTTAAATATTAATATTAAAAATTTGATGTGATTTTTATTATTTAATTTAATTTATAACATCAAAAAAATTTGATTGAATTCATTTATATTTTATTATTTTTATCATTTTCTTAAAAATTTAGAATTAATAATCATTAAATTAATTTAAAAAACCCTTTTATCAATCAAATTAATTTTTAATTTATTTTTAATATCAAGATAATATGTTTTCATATTTGACTATATTATAATTAACATATTTTTTATTATCTTGGGAAAAAAAAGCTTACAAAATATTCTAAAGTATTTAGATTTTTTTTCAAATATCAATCTATTTTTTTCAAACTTATCATTATAATTTCAAGAATATTTCATATTTTCAAACTTAAAGAAAAAAGAATTTATCAATTTCTTTCCTAAATACGAAATTAATATTAATCCTGAAAACTAATGAAATTAATTCCTATAAAATTCAATAAAACAGAATTTAGACCATGTATTGTTGATTAAATTTAATTTCATGAATTGTTTTCATATGACAGATGTAGAGTCATATGAAAATAATTCATGAAATTAAATTTAATCAACAATACATGGTCTAAATTCTATAAATAATATAACACCAAATAAATTATTATAAAATAATTTATCTGGTGTTATATTTTTAATAAGATACGTTTTCTAACCAAATATTTTTCAATTACAAATAGTTTAAAAATAATAGATTAAGATATGCAAAAACCAGTCAATTCTTGATCCAATACACTTCCTTTACCTACGTGTTAAAACAAAAGATTCTTTTAAAAATATAAAACATATATTACATTCATTTTTTTAGGATAAAACATCATAAATTCTTTTCGTAAAATTTATCTACAAACAACCACTAAAACGACATTAAATGCTTTTTTTTTTTCTTCTATTGAAATGTCTATCAATTGCAACTTGTTTGCATACTGAAGTAAGATATTGATTTTTTTAATCAAACAAAAGATAAGAATTCAAAATTAGATTTTTTTTTTTATTATTTCACGAAAAGATGGTATATTTTTCTTTTGTCATTTTAACGAATATAGATAAAAATTAATATGTAGTTTATTCATTTATTATTATTTTTATAAGCTGCTTTTTTTTTTTAAATAACAGTATAGTTAGATTATTAAAAAAATGTGCATTTTTTATGGTTATCAATTTTTGCATGGATAAATTCAAAAATCCAAATTACAAAATTTTAAAATCAACTAAAATTGGATACTATTAAAAAGCAAGTTTTTATAGTATCATATCAAGTTACACATGCAATTAAGAAAAATGAGTAGTTTTTGTCACAATATTAAGTATGATTAGGGAAAATTAATTTGGGATGCATTCACCACAATAATAATACATAATTTATAAAAACACAATTTATGTTGTACGTTATAAGCAGGGGTTTTTATTGGGGGGAGGGGGTTTGTTAATATATTTTTGTATTTAGATAAAATTGTTTATAATTATTATATAATTAGTGTGTAATGGTAGTATATTTTATGTGTGGCCGTTAGAAGGGATGGTTACACATAAAATATGCAACCATTACACATGAATTATATAATAATTATAAACAATTTTATTTAAATACAAAAATGCATTGACACCCCATATCGACATGGCAAGCGGAAGGGGGGGGAGAAGAAAATAAAACCACTTGTTGACTTCACCTCAAACTTCAAATTAATCTTTTTAAAATTCTATGTATATCTTTAAGCAAAATGTATTTTTAAAATTTTCATAACGATCTCAAACTTAAATTATTTGATAAATTATTTTAAAAACTGAATTAGTAATATTTCCTGAGTAATGGTAGTATATTTTATGTGCGGCCGTTGGAAGGGTGTGATGATCACTAGCCTAACCGGATGCCAATGGATGAAAGGAATTACCAGTTTCCGGTAGGGCTAGTTGATAACATGAATTATATAATAATTATAATCAATTGTACTAGGCCTTGACAGGCAGATACTTGTTGAAATTCTATGTATATATCTTTCACGAAGCTTTTTTTTTCCCAAAGGCCTCAAACTTAATTTATTCGATAGATTATTTTACAAACTGGTAATAATACATGTGTACTGGTAGTGACCATCAGATGGTAATTTGATGATCGCTAGGCCTTACCAGATACCCGATCTAATGAAAGGGATGATCAATTTCCGGTAAGGGCTAGTGACCATCATATAAAATATATTACCATATAAACCTGAATTATATAATAATTATAAACAATTGTACCTTAATACAAAAAAAAATATACTGACACCCATATCGACATGACAGGAGGAAAGGCCAGAAAGAAGAAAATTAAATCACTTGTTGGTTTCAACTCGAACTTCAGATTAATTTTTTTAGCATTCTATGTATATCTTTAAGCAAAATGTATTTTTAAATGTTTCACGACGGCATAATTTATTCTATAAATTATTTTACAAACTGATTTAGTAACCGAAAGTAAAATTTATTCATATTTTTGGTAAACAGGACGTTCCTTGAATCGGAATGAAAATGTAAACCGAACAAATTAAAAATAGTTTCTCCGGAAATAGATTTGTTTCCCAATCTTTGTTCAGTGGAAGAAAAAAAACTGACTAGCGAATGCGATTTCTCCGAAAGCCACGATGATTCGGCACCTGCTCAAACAGTAAATTCAAAAGGAGGCAATCTCCTTGGCACGGCTGGAGGTTTGACATTTTCGCCCTTGAGTCTTTTTTATTACGTTCATGAGAACATCATCCACTCATTGATTATATATACATGCATTTATTCCTCATTTAACTCGATTGTTGTGTCTGCTTCGCTTTTGAAGTGGAGTTTAGGGCTATTTAGAAATTTCTTTTAAAACATTTGCTGTGAAGTTTATAATTTTCGAAAATGTTTTCGATACGATTTGTAATGAACATCCATAAGTTGGCTTATGTTGAATATTTATACATAAATCTTTTAAATATCATATATTGTTTATATTTAGTATTTATACATAATGGTTTGTTTATACATTAATAATATAACCATAATAGTTTGCTTATAAATTAATAGTATACACATAATTGTTTGTTTATAAATTAATAATATAAACATAATTGTTTGTTTATACAATAATAATATACACATAATGGTTTGTTTATAAATTAATAATATAAACATAATGGCTTGTTTATACATTATTAATATACACATGCTTTGTTTATAAATTAATAATATAACCGTAATAGTTTGCTTATAAATTAATAATATACACATAATTGTTTGTTTATAAATTAATAATATAAACATAATGGTTTGTTTATAAATTAATAATATACACATAATGGTTTGTTTATAAATTAATAATATAAACATGATGGTTTGTTTATATATTACTAATAAAAACATAATGGTTTGTTTATATATTATTAATATACACATAATGGTTTGTTTATATGATTTATACATCATATATTGTTTAAGTTTAGCATTTAATATTTATATATAGTTGGTTTATGTTTAATATTTATAAATATTTTTTTTTACATAAATTTTTTTTAAAACAATTTCATGATGTAAATTTAGTTAATTTTGACATAGATCATTTTCAAAGTTTGTCAATCCAAGAAAACTTTGTGAATAATGGAATAAATGTAAGAATTCTCACCAAAAAATTAATAGCATATAAATATTCATAAAAAACTAGGATAATGCACCGAGCGTAAAAATAGAGAATAAGTATAGTAATGTGTATACTATAAATTGAATTAAATTTAATTAAATTGGATAAAATTATTTATAATGAATATAATGAATGATGAATATAAACAATCACAAACTAAATTCAACAACTTAAAACAATTTTATGCTGTAAATTTAGTAAAATTTTATATAAATCTTTTACAAAAGTTTCTCGATCTAAGAAAACTTTGGTGAATAATTTAATAAATAAAAAGATTCTCGCCAAAAAATCTGCACCGTAGCATTAAAATAGAGAATAAATCTAATAAAATGTATATTACAAATAATTTTGAATAAAATTATTTATAATATACAATTTATTACATGACTATAAACCATTACAACTTTAATCCAACAACTAAAAATGTAATTAAATGCAGATACCCATTCCATCAATGCATATAAGTAGATTTCGTTATTCAAACTCTGATTCACGGAATCTCATAAAAACAAATTAATCTGCTTACAGTTCTTTAGGATCGAATCTAATCACTTTATTTATTAGGTTGTTGGAACATAACAAGCAATATTATGACTAAGCAACAATTCGTAGAATGGAAAGGAGGACAGATTTTCGCGGAAAATCTTACAATCGAAAACACCAAATTTTTCAAAAGAAAAATGTAAAATCTGTACTTTACAATTCATTATCCTATTATTATTTAATGGTTCACTATAATTTTTATGGTCGAAAATAATTACTTTATTTATTTCAGTGTTAGAACCATAACAAACTATATTATGAGTAATGTAAGCAACAATTCGTAGAATGGAAAAGAAGACAGGTTTCTGCGGAAGGTGAGCAAGGGAACGTTCTTCTTGCCCTTCTCAGAAAATTTATATTCTGATGTTTGTTAAATATCATATAATTGAAAAGTCACGAGGTTTTTCAAAGAAATAAAAGTAAAAATAGTTCATTATGTTATAAACGTATTTAAATAATGAATTTTATATAGACAAAGACAAACATAGACAAAAGTAGACAAAGTTATATGTTGTATGTAGACAAAATCCAAGAATCCGTGTGGTCTCATGGAAGGAAGGAAAGGGTGAGCAGTTTCTATTATGATGGAGCAACTGAAAGTAGAAGTCTGACTTGGCTCAGTGACGTTGAAGAGGCAGTGCCTTCCGGGAGGGCTTTTAAGAACTACCCGGTATTTGCATATCGTATGTTAAAAAAACCCGGAAAAACTCTCACTAAATAATCCGATTAACGAGGCAAGATGCTGAACATCACAAATGCCATCGAGACTCCTCGTTTTTTGAAACAGTGTCGACAATAAAGGCGCCAATGGATTCAACTTCCGTCCTAATGCTCACGTTGCCACTGAGCCACGAATCGGGCCGCCAAATTATTAATAGTTTAAAATGTAGTTATGAAGATAGTCAATATGTAATTAGAAAGAGAAAATTGACTATGAAATTCTTTTTGCTATTTCGAAAACTGATTTTGCCTTCAGTTGCCATAAGTATTTATAAATAAAAATAATTTTTAAATATGACCAGTTATTTCACGAAATATTTTGTTATTTAGTAATTTAATGTTTTGTTTATATATTCGAAAATTGCGTGATGCTATTCCTCTAAGTAATAAAAATTTGGTTACCTTAGTTGTAATGATATGTAGCGAAAATTTATATAAATATTAAGTGAAATCTAAGTAACTAACCAACTAACCCCAGCACTACAATCCATGTTGGAACCATGGCCTCCCTAACAATACGACTCCAACGTCGTCTGTCTCGAGTTTTAGTTTTCCAATTTGGAGATCTGTAGGTTCTTCAGATCATTTTCCACTTCATCAATCCATCTCTTATTTCCCTTTTTTTTCTTTTGGCCCTGGCACTTCCCCTTAAAAATCTTCTTTCTGTCTCTGCTACTGTCCATTCTCCATTCTATGGGTCCCAACCATTGAATTCTTTGACTTTATATAATTTATGATAGCATTTTCTTTCAAACACTTTTGCAATTACATGATTGCAATGCCTACCCAAGCACCAGATATCTAAGAAATCTAAATGGAATGCATGTTGAGAAATTTATTCAATTTTATTAAACATTTTTTAATGTTGATTTGAATATTATTGTTGTTTCTTATCCCATTTGGTAGAACTCTTAGACCAAATCCACGAACCCATATGGGCTCATGGTTGAAGGGAAAGGGGGCAAACATATGTTGTGATAGAGTACCCGTAAGAAATCTCCGACTTGGCTCCATGACGCTCTTTTACAGCCATATGAGACCCGGATCTACGGCTTAAAGTGGATTCCGAATCACTACAAACATCCATGCCACCTCCGAGACGCGAACACGAAACCTGTGGTACTGAGCGCCTGAGAACTAGACACACGGCCATTCAAGCCCAAACGTTTCATATGGATAAGATGATGGAACGTTGGATAAGAAGAACGTTTCATATGGATAAGATGTTCTAAAAATACAAAAAAAAATTCAGCACTTGCATCTTACCATTAAGAAAAAAATTACAACTTTAAGAAAGAAAAAATGTTACAATAAAAACGGTTGCATTTTAAGATAATTTTTCCTTTTTTTTTTTTTTTTTTTGTTGTTGTTTTTTTTTTAGAATTTAAAAAATTTTTGTAAATGGAATTAGAATATTTAAAAATATTTAACGTATTTATAAAATATTACAACAGGGTAACTATTTTATTATGTTCAAAATAGTTATGTAGAACATGTATTTTATATAGGAATAAATAAACGCATTTTCGCATCCTAATTTTCCATAAAGATAAGATGTTTCATACTTATTTTTGACCTTTTGATAATGATGCAAGACATATTAAAAGATAAATCGCGCAAATATCATAAACTGTATAGCTATTCCAAAGATCATAGACAGATAAAAATCATGTTTGAGACAATTTTACAGGAGTTGTTATTAGAATAGATTTATTCTAGATTTTAATAAATTCTCAAATTTATTAATACCAATATGAAAACTTATAAAAAAAAATTGCAGATATTTTTTAATTATATCAAAGTAATTAAGCAGAATATTGTTTTAAGCAACCTTTATAATTAAAATTAAGTAACCCATATTTAAAAACATATCTATATATTCAAACATATCTATATAATCAAACATATTACAACAGATATTCAAATATATTTTCAAAAATGTCAGAATAATTTAAAGATTAAATATACTTTAAATGTCCTTGTAGGTATTTTTTCAAATTACTCGTTTAAATTCATTTGATAATTATTTATAACATTTAATTTGATTATATAATAAAACATGAAAAGTCATTTAAAATGTATATAAAAAGTAGAATGTTCTATACTATGTTATATTGAATATATACTATTGTTCTAGTTGAATGTTCTATTGACCAAAAAAAAAAATTTAAAAAAAATTGAATTTATTATTATTTTTTCAATGCTTTATTAATTTTTTAAAAAAGGTTTAAAAGCAATAATGAAAATATATAATTAGTTAAAAATCAAATTAATTATCTTTTATGATATGATATGAATAAAAATCCAAGTCTGTCTTACAGAAATTAATGAAAAACGTTTCTGTTATTAACCTGAATATGCCTTATGTTATATATCGTCTTTCAACAAAATTCCCTATTCAACATAAAAAGTTATCGTAAAAAGACTACCTACTTTAATACAGTGCATAATATATATATCTATATATATTGGGGAATGGAGACTTACTGAAATGGAAATGGAGTTATATTAATATATATTATATTGATAATGGAGATTTAGTTGGAAATAAAAATGGAGTTTTTTATATTGTTGGTTATACATTGTATTAAATTAGGAAGTTTTCAGGACAATTTTTATGTTGAATAGGAATTTTGCTGAAACACGACTTATAACATAACTTTACTAATATTCATATTAATTACATAAAGTTTACTAATAACCAGATGTTTACAACGAAAGGTTTTGATAAAATATTAAATAACTTATATATAAAATATTATAAAAGTGAATATAAAATAATAAATATATGTTACATTGTTTAATTTTTTAACACCTGAAAATTCACGTTATCAATCATACTTAAACCGTCACTGTTAACGATATAAAATCTTTATTCAAATCTTTCCAATTCTAAGAGGATCTGCCCATTTTGTGTCTCTTGTAAAATGCAAATTTATTTTATTAAAAAAAAAACAGGAGGTCGTTAAATGGATCCACCCATTATTCCCTTCCTAGAAATGAGACGACAGATAGGCTAGCAAGAAAGGAGCACTGTTGTCTTTCGAAATCCTTGCAAAGCAATTAATTGCGCCGATTATCCCAATAATCAATTAAAATATTTAAGGACACTCATTCAAATTATTTGAAAGAAAGAGAAACCATGAAAAAAAAAATATATAATTATCTAGCTTAATGATAAGTGCTGCTGTATTCTAACTAATACCTAATCAAGAATATATATGCTCTTCTTCAGACAGCTGTCATTTCTGTCTCATCTATAGTGAAACTCATTTGATAATTGCCAACTACTTCTTAATATACAAAATTTTAAAAAAAAAAAAAATGAATCAACTTGTCCCTGTTATCGGAAGGCCAGAGAATTATTTCGGCAAATTTAAACTGCGCATGATTAATTTTTCTACATCCTTTTTTTTTTACTTTTCTTTTCTATGTTCTCGCACATACGGCCAAACGACCACACGAGTTTTCTATGAGTAATAGTCAGAACGCTTTTACGTTTTTACAACAATGCATAGGAGACATAAGAAGGATTGAAAAATAATAAATGAAATAAAAAATATAAATTAGTAAAAAGACATAACAGAAGAAAAAGAAAAGAAAAGAATTTCATAGCATGTAAAGCCAGCGCACATGCATAAAAAAATTAGAGGGAGAAAAATAATAAAAACATTATTCTTAAAAGAGAACTACTGTGTCATAATGTGCAAAAGAAAGCAAAATATAGAGAGGAGCAATTATCTGAATATTATTGACATGAATTCACAAATTCAACAAAGGCTAAAAGGAGATTTAGTTTTTACAAATGACATAAGAGCAACAGGCCAATCTTTATTGTAAAGAATCATTTTATTGTTTTCAACATACAATTAAAAATTATATGTTATACATTGTGTTTTTCGGCATTATAACGGCACAAATTAATGGATTTGAAAATGGAATCTTAAAAATATTTTTAATTTGGTTTTAGTTGTTCTAATACTATTTTTTATTTTATAGCCATGTTAAGTTTTTATCCTTCGTGTATTTAGTAAGATAGTTACTGACAATAATTGATTCATTGAAATTAAACAAAATACAGTCTGTAATAAAGTTATGAAAATTATTGGATTTATGAAACACATTACACAGTCCATGAAACCAAGAATCCTCAATCCACACCCATGAACACATGACACCAAGAACATATTAAACATAGAATGCCACGAACAGCCTTTGAGATGGGTTCGTTGCGATTTAGAATAACTTTCAGGAAAACAGTTCCTTCTTTTTTAGCATACTACGGAAGAGAACTGGAAAAATCCTACCAACTAGTCTGGCCATTGATTCTAGCACTTTCTGACTACTTTTCCGAGTCTCCTTTGATTTTGAAAACAAACTTTATTTGTGCTGCCCATTTGAACACTAGTCTCGTTAGGGGAAGACTGATAAAGATATATAATATTCTTCTTCAACAGCCCCACGGTGGCCCAAGGATGTCCGCATACTGGCAGATTTCAAAACAGGATATGTTTTTTTACAGGATAGTGCTGTTAGCCCTACGCCCAACACTCACAGTCATAAGCTAGACTGAGACCTGCTGCAGTTTAAAGTGGATTCCTGAAACCACAACAAACATCCATGCCGCAGCCGGGACTAGACCCGAAGCTGTGGCACCGAGTGCCAGCAAAATATACAATAAAATAATATAAAAGCTATTTTAAGAGAAATACATTAAAATATAACTAAACAACATATTTCCATTAAATTTCTGCCTCATAAACACTTGAATGATTTAGCTTTATGACATCATGAATTTAATTTTCTTTCCATCAAATTGTTTCTGCGTGTTAAACAAAATGTGTTAACAATTTGTGTTAAAGAAAAAATTAAAATTAAAAACCAGAGATAAGCGTCACATTGTGCCCACATTTGTGAAGTCGAACTAAACACAATGACGATAACGAACAATTCAACTTCATAGGCTGCGGTTTTAAATTGAAGTGTCACTGGGCATTTCCTATTTGAACAATGAGGTTTCTGACACTCTGCTAAGTGTTACTTGAAAAATATTTTTGATTCACATGAGACAAACGACCGCAACTCGTTATTATGCGTTGGGGAAATTTTTGTACTAGATATAAATTCCTAGGTTGACGAAAACAATTAAAAGAAAGAACATAGGAAGTATACAAAACCTTAAGTAATATTATAATTAAAAAAATTTTTCAAGGTTATTATGCTGAATTAATTTTTTTTTTAACTTTCTATTACTAAATTTAAACAGTCCTAGAGGCTTCGACAGTCAAAGTGTTTATTAATTCTGCAAAAATTAAATTGTTACCGATTAAATTATTATATTTCTAAACATGGTAATTTAATGCATTTTTGATAGTAAATAACAATTGAAAAATCGTTAAAGTTAGTAACAAAGTATTATTATTCTTCCTTAAAACATTTTAAGAATAACCGCAATAAAATTTTAGATAATTATTTGAATCAGAAGAAAAATTTCAGATCAGATGATAAAATTTCAAATCTGTCTATCTATATACATATAGATAGATAGATTAGGAGATTATATATATAGAAAGAGAGAGATAAAGTTAATGAATCTTTATCTTTTTCTTATTTTATTATTATATCTTTTATTGATAGCTTACAAGATTCTTTATATGTATATATATATATTATTGCACACCAATCAAATCAATTTATATGTATCAAATTTGACAACATGAGTATAATCTATTATTCTAATTACTGTAAAAACCAATGGTAATTATATTAAAAATTAACATGAATAGAATGAAATTCCTTATTTAAATTCATTAAGAAACATTAAAAATAATATAACTAGCTAAATAATTATGCAAATTAGAAATAATTTTTTCAGTTTTTTTACAAAATTTTTTTTTTTTTTTTTTTATCTTAAAAATAAAAAGATTTAACTTTTATGAAGAAAACCGTGTGTTAAATCCTATTTATTCTATAATTAATATGTATTATTCTGAAATGTGAATTATATTAAGGAGGACTCAAAATACAATAAAAATTCATTTAAGTATATTTGAAAGAAATGTTTGATGTAAATAATATTAATTTATTTAATGAATAATTATTATTACATGATTCTCACAATATTTTATTAATTTACTCCACTGATTCATAAAATAATTAGCGTTATTCTTTCTACGTATAATTCATTTTCATAATAATTATTTTGAATAAATAAAATTATTTAAAAAATCCTATTTATACAATGTTTCAAAAAACAAACCTCACAAATATTTTTAATCTACATAAATTCAGAAATATGTAATTATTTCCAACAAACGCAGCGAATAAATGTTAAGTCATTACAGCTGCAATAAATACAATAATTAAATTGAAAACAATTCTTATAATATTGTATTGTTTATACCCACTGATTGTTATATGTATAATTACTACGGATAATTATTTTGATTAAATATAAAAGTATATATACAATGGTTCAAAAATAAACTCCAAATATCTAAATCTTACATTAAATTCGCAAATGTGAAATTATTTCCAACAAACGCAGCGAATAAATGTTAAGTCATTACAGTTGCAATAAATAAAATAATTAAATTGAAAACAATTTCATAATATTGTATTGTTTATACCCACTGATTGTTATTATATGTATAATTACTACGATAATTATTTTGATTAAAT